>CM035419.1:40564797-40569797 GCA_020310875.1 Ceratopteris richardii
TACACACATGCATATTACATACACACTCACATATGTATACACACACATATGTGCATACACACATGCATATGCATACATACATACACACACATATGCATGTACACACACACATACATACATACACACATGCATATTACATACACACACACATATATATACACTCACATATGTATACACACTCACATATGTATACACACATGCATACATGCACATACACATACACACACATCACATATACATACACACATACACACATATACATGTTTTAGGGTTAGGGTTTTAGGCTTAGGGTTTATGAATTTCTCTTTTCTTTTGTTCTATAGGAGATTTTTTGGCATCAGCTCTTTGGAATTCGATGAAGGAAAAGATTAAGTGGACTTTGACGACAACGCTCCAAACAATTACATCGATGTAAGTGATTGTTTTGTTTTCGATTGATATAGAGTGAGATAGAGAGAGAGAGACGAAAGAAAGAGAGAGATACATACACACATATTTGCATGTACACACACATACGTACATGCATACACACATGCATATTACATACACACATATATAAATACACACTCACATATGTATACACACACATATGTGCATACACATGCATATGCATACATACATACACACACATATGCATGTACACACACATACATACACACACATATGCATGTACACACACATGCATATTACATACACACTCACATATATATACACACACATATGTGCATACACACATGCATATGCATACATACATACACACACATATGCATGTACACACACATACATACGTACACACATGCATATTACATACACACACATATTAATACACACTCACATATGTATGCACACTCACATATCTATACACACACATGCATGCATGCACATACACATACACACACATCACATATACACACACATACACACATATATATGTTTTAGGGTTAGGGTTTTAGGATTAGGGTTTTTGAATTTCTCTTTTCTTTTGTTTTGCAAGAGATTTCTGGCATTGATTCTTTGGAATTTGACAAGAGATGATGTCAATTGGGCTGATGAGAGCGCTCAAAAGAATTACATCAATGTAAGTGATTGTTTTTTTCTTTGTTATAAATAGAGATAGGGAGACAGAGAATAAGAGAGAGAGAGAAAGCAGGAGAGAGAGAGATGAAAGAGAGAGAGAGATAAAGAGAGAGATATAGATAGAGAGAAAGAGAGAGACATAGAGATACATACACACAGATGCATACATATTACATACACATATGCATATGCAAAGAGAGAGACATAGAGATACATACACACATGCATACATATTACATACACATATGCATATGCATATGCATACATACAAACACAGATATACATGCACACAAACACACATACACATGTTTTAGGGTTAGGGTTTTAGCATTAGGGTTTTTACTTTTACACATATACACACATAATACATACACATATGCACACATATACACATGCATACACACATACAAATACACATACACATACACATACACATACACATACACATACAAATACACATACACATAAACATACACATACACATACACATACACATACACATACATACACACACATGCATACATACATACATACAAACACACATACATACATACATACATACATACATACATACATACATACATACACATATACACATAGAGAGAGAGAGAGAGTCACACACACACATGCATACATACACACATGTGACATATACGTACACACATATGCATGTTTTAGGGTTAGGGTTAGGATTTTTGGCTTTTACATATATACACACATGCATACACACATATACACATATAAACACATAATACATATGCACATACACATATATATACACGTGCATACATACATACACACACACATACATTCATAGACACACACACACGCACACACACACACACACACATATATATATATATATATATATATATATATATATATATATATATATATATATATATATATATATATATATATATATATATATATATATATATATATATATATATATATATATATATATATATATATATATACACATGCATACACACATACACATATGTGACATGTACATACACACATGCATGCACACATATACACATATAAACACATACTACATATACACATACACATATATATACACATGCATACACACATACACACATATACATGTTTTAGGTCTAGGTCTTCAGAATTAGGGTTTTAGGATTTTTACATAGATACACATATGCATACACACACATACACATATATATATATTCACCTACACATATATATACACAAGCATACACACATACACCTGTTTTAGGTCTAGGTCTTTAGGATTAGGGTTTTAGGGTTTTTACACATGCATATAAATATTTACACATATAGAAATATACACACATAATACATGTACACATACACATGTATAACCATAGGCAGACACACATATACATGTCTTCTAGTTGTTGTTTATAAATATCATGTGTATGTGTCCCATTTCTTTGTACAGGATTCATGATTCATTTTGCTCATGTCTTTGGTATTTGACAGTATGTTTTGCTTCATCAAATCACTTTTTTGTTGCATTTCATACATGTCACATGTAGTTCGGTTTTCCTTGGGCAGAGTGGATTGTCTTCCACTACACATGGGAATGTTGTTGTAACAAGAGACAACACACTCTGCCCAAAAAAAAATTGCAGATATGGTCGTCGGTATAGGCGACGGTATAAGCGTCGGTATCCCTAGGCACATACGGATGCTTATACCGACTTTTTTGCCTAGGGGCATACCATGGCTTATACCGTCGCTTATACTGTTGCTTATACCGACACGTATACGGATGCTTATACCGATGCTTATACCGATGCTTATACCGACGCATATAGCGACGCTTATACCGATGCTTTGGTTCCAACGCCTACACCGACCCTTACACCGAGGTCGGGGCAAAATTGCGCTCGTTCATTTTCCTCGGTAGAAGCCTCGGTATACCCCCGATATGTTGTAATAGGACACATACACACTTACACACACATCCACACACATTTACACACACACACACACACATCCACATGCATACAGACACATATATATCGATACACACGTATACACACACATAGACACACACATACACACATAAACACAAATACACACACATATTTACACATACATACAAATATATGCATACACACACACATAGACAAACATACACACACATTCACATACATGCATACATATGCATACATAATGAATATGCATATGCATACATACATACTTGCATGCATACACACACATACACATACATGCATACATAATGCACATGCTTAAATTCATACACACGCATACACACATACACATACACACATATATATGCATACACAAACATGTAAAGAGACATACACACATATACACATACAATTATACATATGCATACATACATGCTTACATGCATACACAAACATACACATGCATACACATACACAAGTATATATGCACACACACACACATGTAGAGACACATACACATACATGCATACATATGCATACATAATACATACATACTTACATGCATACACACACATACACACACATGCATACATATGCATACATAATGCACATGCATATGCATACATACATGCTTACATGCATACACACATATACACATGCATACATACATGCTTACATGTATACACATCTATACACACGCATAGACACATACACATACACACAGAGACACAAACACACACACATACACACACACACACATATATGCATGCACACACATAGAGAGACATACATACACATACACATACATGCATACATTTGCATACATAATGCATACATACATACTTACATGCATACACACACATATGCATGCATAATGCACATGCCTATGCATAGATACATCCATACACATACACACACATAGACACATACACACACATAGACACACACACATACACACACACACACATACACACAGAGTTACACATATACACATGCATACACACACATAGACACATACACACATAATGCATATGCATATGCATACATACATACTTAAATGAATACACATACATACACATACATATGCATACATAATGCACATGCATATGCATACATACATGCATACACATACACACATAGACATACACACACATAGACACATACACACACATAAACACATACACACTCATAGAAAAATACACACTTACACACACACACATCCAGACACATTTACACACACACACATACACATGCATACAGACACATATTTATAGATACACATAGACATAGACACATACACACATAGACATAGACACATACACACATAGACACATACACACACACATATGCACACACACACTCATAGACACACACACTTACACACACACACATTCACACACATTTACACACACACATACACATGCATACAGACACATATATAGATACACACACATACACACACATATTTGCATATGCATACATAATGCACATGCATATGCATACATACATGGTTACATGCATACACACACATACACACGCATACAAACATACACATGCACACATAGACACACACACACACATACACACATACACAGAGATATATGCATACACACATACATAGAGAGACATACACACATATACACATACATGCATACATGTGCATACATAATGCATATGAATATGCATACATACATACTTACATGCATACACACATATACACACACATATGCATACATAATGCACATGCATATGCATAGATACATGCATACACATACACACGCATAGACACATACACACACATATGCATACATAATGCACATGCATATGCATACATAATGCACATGCATATGCATACATAATGCACATGCATATGCATAAATACATGCATACACATACACACACATAGGCACATACACACACATAGACATATGCACACACATACACACACATACACACACACATATGCATACATAATGCACAAGCATA
>CM035419.1:40574797-40684797 GCA_020310875.1 Ceratopteris richardii
CAAACAGAGAAATGAACCACACAAGTTGACTACGCAGTTCAAGGTATTGTAGCAACACATAGAGATTGACTAATCAAGATATATGAATCATAATGTGTATTGATATTGCACATATGACACAAGAAAGATATGGAGGAATACATTGAAGTGAACACAATGGAAGCTCTTAACATGAGCTCAAAGCTCTCATAATAGGTTGTGTATCCTAACATTAAGAGGTGGTCTATTTACACATCTTTTTGAATTTGAATATGGTGATTAATCCACCAAAAAGTGAAGCTAAACTTTAGGATTGATTTGACTTTGAATCCCAACTAAAATATGCCTAAATATTTGCTCCCTTACTTCACAAGATTCCTTCCACTTTTGGTCTTTTACAATTGACATTTTGTCTTTGGAACTTCACAAGCACATGTTCACACATGAGATCTATGTAAGGTAAATTATGAGAGTAGTCCATAAGCTAAAGCAAATCTCTTAAGCTTGCCTTCTTGCAACAACACCCCATTACTAAATGGCATGGGTAATCCTAATGCAAGGTCTTGAGCTTGAGACACTAGAATGTTTCATTTAAGATATATCATGTGTTAAGATACATAGCCAAGGGGTGTAGAATGTGTAGAGAGGGCTTCCTAAAAGATTAAAAGGCCTAAAAGCCACAAGCTAGAAGTGGTTGGGATTGCTTCTTAATCAATCAATCAGAAAGTGGATTTGATTTCAACTTTTTCTTTTCTTAGATTGTAGGAAAAGATGCCACTCAATCTAAACTAATAAACCTACCTAATTTGGAATTCTATTCATCACGAAATGATTGAACATGGTATATAACGACTCTACAACATTTGTACATTTAAGAGATCATTGATTTGAAGCAATACATATACTCTTTGATCATTTTTTGGTGCCATTTCTTTTCTCTATTCCCTCTTTCTCAAATTTAGTCAACTTGTAGAGATTGCTGCTCTCCCTTCAGAGGACCCAATCTTGTGTCCAAGCACTCATTGGAGAGGTATCACTATCTAGTTCATGTGTACAAATCTTCAAGTCATTTGATTCATTAATTTCAAAGATATTCAAGTTTTTCATTCTCAAGGTCATTCTCTACAACTTACGAAAAGATCAGGATGACACGAGTTCAATGTTAAAGTGATTGCTACTTCAATAGTTGTTATAAATTAGGGCCTTTATGGATTTTAGAAATCCATCCCTATGTATGACACTCCCTTGAGAGGAATGTTTCCAATTGTAATTTTTTTGGCTATTTTCCGTGTTTGAAGTCAAAACTTCCATTCTTTTGTAGAAGTTTTTGTGAGCTATTCAAGCTGCAAGTTATATATTTTGCATCAAATTGTTCTTGTTGATGTTCCAAAGTACCTATTGGGTTTTATTGCACTAAATTCAAGCTTAAAAGTTTAATCTACATACCCAAAGAGTTAGGGATCATCCTATATTGGTTTGCTAGACCAACTTCACCACTTGACAACTCAACTTTCTAGGCCTCTCCAAGCTTCTCCCACTTTCTTTCATCAATGAAGGCATTATCAATATTATTCACAAAGAAGCAGCAAAAATAGAATTGGAAATTGGAGTCCAATGACGATGTTACAAACTAGTTATAAGATCCTCACTAAGGCTTTTGCGCGTCACTTACAAAACTAGATTGATGAGGATTAGAAGGGATTCATCAAGGGGAGGTCCATCCTTAAGGCTATAATTGATGTTTGGGAAGGTTGGGCCTTTGTTGAAGAGTCTACTCAAGATGTCATCTTCCTTAAGATTGACTTTGACAAATCTTATCATAGACTTGAGTTGGACTTCATTCTTCAATCTTGAAAAGACCTTGGTTGCGGCCAAAACCTTATTAAGATAATTTCAACATTGCTGGGACATGTCTCAACTTAGATAAACATCAATGGCCAGCTATCTCAAACTATTCATTCAAAACATCCTATCAAACAAGGATGCCCCTTGGCTTCTCTTCTCCTTGCAATTGATGTGGATGGTCACAACTACCTAGTTATTCCTCATGCATGCTTGGATCATATTCAAGGCCTCTTTCTTCCACTTAATCAAGACTTGATGATTAGAAGAATCTTGGCACATGACGTGAATGCTCTTGTGTATAATGATTCAGCCAACATTGATACCTTTTGTGTTGCCTAAATACATTTTGTGAGGCATCCGGATCCAAAATAAACCACTCTAAAATTGATTTTAAGACTATTATCGCACATCTACCTCAACTTTGGATTGAGCATCACTGTTAGTTGATTCCCAAGGGACAAATCTTCTACATGTTAGGTATTCAGATGGGATTCGATACTTTGATGGGTCAGCGATGGAACAAGGTTCTTTCTAAGCTTGATAACAATTTGATGTGCTCAAAAGGAATGCAAATCAACCTGGGTAGGTGAGCTATGGTGGTTAACACATTTCTTCTCTCTTAGATTAGTTATTTTATTTCTTTTTGGAGTTCAAAGCACGAAGAGATTCTTCAACAATATTGTGGAATGTTATAAGGTACGAGGCCCTCTAGAAGATTTGGAAAGAGAGGTGTGCTCCCAACTCTAAAATCCTTCCTAAAGAATGGTCGATCAAAAAATCTCTTTTTCGTTTAGGCAAAAGAATTTCCAATTGTAAGTAGTTGCCACCATTTGGACATCAGTGTTCTTCCTTGAGAGAAACAAGATTAAATTCAAGTGGACCCCCCATGAGGGGGAAAAGGGTTATTAACCTTCTTTGTAATGTTCTCTTATTCTAGCAAGTTGCTAATCAATCCCTACTTTGTGGGATTCAAGGGGGTCCCATGTGTGCTATGCCCATTCACTTTAAGCTCAGCAATAGTCTTGTTGACTGGATCTCGCACATGCACATATGCAAAGAATAGTAGAGAAATGAAATCTCATAAATGCATAAACATAATAGAAAGAGACAAGAGAATTGAGATCATATTGGATTCAATCTCCCCATATACTCTGATGGATGATTCTATTAGAGCATGTTTATTTATAGGTATTTTTCATAACATCCTAAATAGAAGATACATGAAGGCAGCACTTCAAAAAGCAGGTGTTTATGAAAATCAGCTTTATTTACAAAATCATCTCTTATCAATGTTGATATATTTAGGTAGTGATGTGTGTGAACATTTTAAGACTGTCCGGGCACTTTTTTCCCTCTTTAGGAGGTTTTTTCTCCCCGGCTTGTATATACGCCTATTGCCCGAATGGGATCCTTATCTTTGTACATTCATTAGTAATACATTCGGTATTGTGTGTTGTGTTCCAAGCTTCTTCTTCTTCCTTCTGTTGTTCATGTGCTTCCGCACACGTCTAACTCCAGCAATTGGTATCAGAGGAGGTCGCCACTTCATCTATGGCATCCTCTACACCTCTCCGATTGCAATCTCAAATTCGCATGAAATTTGGTGAGCATACTCAAGGTGTTTCAGAGATCAAAACCGCTTTGCTTTGTGGTGCCGAAATCACGATCTGGGCTCGTTTCGGCCTCTGAATGCACTATCGCAGTGCTTGCGCAGGCTATTTCATCTTTTTGTGCCAAAGGTATATACGCGTTTCGATTCACTACTATAAGCATCTCGAAGTCTGCTACATGTTTAGCAAAACTCGTGCGGGGAGTTCCATTCAACTCTTTGAGGTACAATCAATTTTTTGCATCAAGGTATTTTAGTCAGCGGCCATAGTTGAAAGTAGTGATGTATTTCGTATGTCGGCTATTGAGGATAAGCTGGATGGTAACCATTCTGGGCTTATATGATGCGACATGTATTGGTTGCAAAAGGACTATGGAACATTGTGTAGGGTGTTGAAAAATGTCCTATCACACCTCCAATTGTTACAACTAAAGGTACTGAAGCTGATGTAGAAGGTGTCGAAGATGATGATATTCTGCATATTCCTGTTCGTGCTGCAGTTTTTGCTGCACCTACTACAGAGCTGATTTGTTGGGATCGTAGAGATGCCCAAGCACATGCATTGATAGCTTTTTCTGTCAAACGTGCCATTATTCCTCACATTCTCTCTTGCAGAATAGCTAAGGATGCTTTTGATACACTTACTACATTATACCAAGTTAGGAATGAGGTTCGTGTTGCTTACCTCCGAAAATAGTTGAAGAGTGAGCACATTAATCAAGGTGATTCTATGGACAATTTTCTAACAAAGATCAAAGCGAAGGAACAATTGATTTCTGTTGATGGGATTATACCAGACCGCTCACTTGTGTAGACCTATCTGAATAGTCTTCTTGATTCATATCAGAGTTTTGCTTCTACTCTTTGGTTGACGATGAAAGGAAATCCAAATGCCTTGTCATTTGAGGAGTTAGTCTCCGTTCTCTTGCACCAAGATCAGTCCAAGCAAAAAAAATCTATTAGGCATGTTGCAGATGAAGCTTTCCTAGCGAGTTAGAAGGGCAAAGCAAAATGGAGCTCTTCAAGTAGTAAGCAGAAATCTGCTAATTTTTCACAATTGAAGAGGGAAGACAAAGATGAAAAGAAATCAGAAAAGAATTTTTTTTTGCAAGTACTATAAAGGAAATGATAATATCATAAATAATTGTCCAAAACTAGCTGCTAAAGAGGCAAAGAAGAAAGAGGCTGGAATGGTTGTTGTAGAAGCCTCTACACGAAAAACAGAGTCTACTAACCTTGTGTAGGAAGAAGAATGAGCATTTACTACTGTTTGCAATTTTGACCCATCTTCTCATGAGCAGTGCATGTTTGGAGTAGACTCAGATGTTTGGTACTTTGATAGTGGGGCGACCAAACATATTACCTCATAGCGTAGTTTCTTCTCTTCACTCGAGCCTGCCCCTACAGGCAATACTATTACATGTGCCAACGACTCCCCTTATCCTGCTATGGGAGTTGGTAAGATCATTTTGACTATTACTGATGGTAGTTCTTTCACTTTGTCAGGTTCTTTGCTTGTGCCAGGGATCAAGAAAAATGTGTTCCCTCCTGTGCAGTGACATGGCCCAATAAGATACCACTCTTCATTGCAATGGCACTCTTGAATGGATTGAGCACCATTCTGAGTTTTCTCCATCTGTAAAAACAAGATTTGAGGTGCTTCACATGATGTATCTTCTTTCTAAATACTGAAAAGTTATCCACAAAAACTTGCATAAAATCTTGCATGTAAGACTCAAAGACTTTATGTGCCACGTAATTGAACGAGGGTGGTCCATTCTTCACTCCACTAGTTTAATGAGTCCAACACAATGATAGGAGATAGCTATGTTACTTGATTAACTAGTTTAATGAGTCCAACTACCAATAACTTGTCAATTTCCTCAACCTCTTTTGCAAACTTAGGATTCATTCGATACCTTTGTTGCACAACTAGAACAACATCTTTCTTTATATTAATCTAATGTTGATGTAGATCTAGATCTATGCCTTTCACTTGTGAGTAATCCCAAGCACATACATCAATAAACAAATCAGATCTTCCTGTTGGAGATAGACGTCTGCGGAAGCACGCGAACAGCACAAGGAAGAAGAAGAAGCTTGGAGCAAAACACACAAGACTTAATGTATTACTAAAGAATGTACAAAGATAAGTAGCCCATTAGGGCAATAGGCGTATATACAAGCCGGGGGAAAAAAACCTCCTAAAGAGGGAAAAAAGTGCCCCGGCGGTCCTAGAGTGTTCACACACATCACTACCTAAATATATCAACAAATCCCCCCTCGGAGTGATGCGCTGAACAAGGAGCTGGCACTCATGTATAAGGAAGTGCCAAGCTATGTGGAAATCACTCCACAAAAGGAAGTAAGCCAAAAGCTTTGCGGAAAGCTTGAAACTTCTCCCTAGGCAGAGCCTTCGTGAAAAGGTCTGCAATGTTCTCCTGCGTGGGCACATATGCCAAGCTGATCTCCCCAGCAGAGAACCTCTCCCTGACATAGTGATAATGCACCTCAATGTGCTTAGTGCGAGCATGGAACACAGGGTTCCTCGCAACTGCCAATGCGCTCTGACTGTCAGTGAAGATGGTGGTGGCAGAAGACTGGCCAACACCCAAATCAGCCATAAGGCGTCTGAGCCACACACACTCAACAATCGCTCTGAAAGCTGCCCTATACTCAGCCTCACAACTGGAAGTGGCTACAATAGGCTACTTCTTGCTCAACCAAGATATACATGAGCTACCAAGCATGAAGCAAAAACCACTAGTGGACACACGAGTGTCATAGCAACCAGCCCAATCTGAGTCAGAAAAAAGCATGCAAATCTGGCGGTAGTGATCCCCCCTTGGGATAAAACAACCCAAGTAGCCGAGTACCACTCAAGTAGCGAAAGATGCGCTTAACTGCTATCCAATGCGTGACTCTAGGGCAATGCATAAACCTGCTCATCTATGAGACATCAAACTGAATATCTGGCCAAGTAATGCATAAGTAAATCAAGCATCCAACAGCTTGCTGATAGAGAACAGCATCAAATGCATCTCCAGCATCATGAAGACTCAATCGTAAACCTGTCTCCATAGGAGTGGCAATAGGCTTACAGTCTTCAAGGCCAAAACGCTGCAATAATGTGTCAATATATTTCGTTTGACACAAAGCCATTCCACCATCAACATGCATAAACTGAATGCCCAAATAGTGATGCAAATGACCCAAATGAGACATCTCAAATGAGGCATGCAAATCAGCCTTAAAATCAGCAATATGTGTCTCAATAGGACGAGTAAGCAGCATGTCATCAACATAGACAACAATGATCATAAGCACATCATTAGCACGCTTAACATATAAGGTGCTTTCAATTGCACTATTCTCAAAACCATGTGCAATCAGATAGGCATGTAGCTTCTCATACCAAGCATGTGGTGGTTGCTTTAAACCATATAATGCCTTCTTTAACCTGCAAACCTGGTTTTCATGCCCTTTTTGCACAAAGCCACGGGGCTGAAAAACATACACTTCTTCATGCAAGTCACCATTCAGAAATGCTGTTTTAATGTCCAACTGATGTACATTCCAACCATGATGGGCTGCAAGTGCACAAATGCTGCGAACAGTAGTCATACGGCATGTAGGTGCAAAGGTCTCATCAAAATCAATGCCTCTTTCCTGTGCATAACCCTTTGTAACAAGCCTAGCCTTATACCTGTCAACTGTACCATCAGGTTTACGCTTCAGCTTGTATACCCACTTAGTGCCAATGGCCTTCTTGCCAGGAGGCAAGTCACATAAAGACCATGTACCATTCTTCATTATAGCATCATATTCAGATTGCATAGCAGCCATCCAATTTTTTGAATTTTGTGCTTCATCAAAAGAAACAGGCTCATTCTCATCACAGAGACTAGATGCAGCCATAGCATAGCAATCTGATGCAAAGGAGGCACTATGAGAGCCTGAACGAGTACGATATGACAAAGGTGCATCTAATTTGCTGTCACGCAAAGTCTGCACCAACCATTTTGGCATAGTTTTTACCTGCTCAATATCAGCTCTCTCATCAACAAGTGCATCATGTAAATCGGCATCAGAAATGGAATGATCTGCATCATCATATGAAACCTACAAAGGTTGAGAAGTTGCCTCACTAGGACCAGCACTAGCCTGTCCACCTGTAAAAAGAGGCATCAAAGTATCATACATGTCTTTGGAGCTAACAGATGTCTCCTTAGTACATGAAAGCAATGGCTGAATAGCATCTTCCACAAAGACAACATCACGGCTAACCAGAATGCGTTTAGTCTGTGGATGATACAGAGGATAGCCTTTACTTTCAGAACTGTACCCAACAAAAATACATTTTACTACCTTATCCTCCAATTTTCTGCGATGTTGTTCAGGCACTAATGCATATGCCAAACAACCAAAAACATGCAGATGAGCAACAGATGGCTTGCGGTCATGCCAAGCCTCATATGGAGTGATAGACTGCAACGCTTTAGTGGGACACCTGTTCAGTACATATGCTGCACACATGACAGCCTCAAGCCAGAAACTATGTGGTAAAGCCTGACTTTTGACCATGCACCTCGCCATCTCCATGAGTGACCTGTTCTTTCGTTCAGCAACTCCATTCTGTTGAGGTGTATACGGCACTGTACACTGGTGTTTTATCCCACGTTCAGCCAGAAATGCATTAAAATCTGAAGACATATATTCCCCCCCTCGATCAGAACGGAGGGTGCCCATTTTACATGCTGACAAATTTTCAGCCAAAACCAAAAATTGTTTGAAGCACATGAACACTTCGGACTTAGTTTTGAGTGGATATACCCATGCATGCGTGGAAAAATCATCAATGAAAGTCACGAAGTAAAGGTAATTTCCAAAAGAGGGTGTCTGCATAGGACCACAAACATCACTATGTACAAGCTACAATTTCTGCGTAGCCCGAATTGAACCATCTTTTGGAAAGGAAGAACGCTGCATTTTTCCCAAAATACAGCCTTCACAAACATGTTTTCCAGGTGCCTCAAGTTTGGGCAAAGAGGACACCATTTCAGATTTCTGCAAGCGTAACAAACTAGCAAAATTCAGATGACCAAATCGTGCATGCCAAAGCTTTGCATCTGACATAGCCTGAGAATCATGAACTGTACATACCGAATCATTCACAGATCTTTCATAGTCTATGAGCTTATACAGCCCACGACATAAAATGCCAGAAGCAATAATCACATCGCCATTTGAGAGATCATGGACTGTACACCTGTCATCAACGAATTTCACAACCAAGCCAATCTTCGCTAATGCAGAAACTGATAACAGGTTCTTTTTGATCCCTGGCACAAATAAAGCATCTGACAAGGTGAAAGAACTACCATCAGCAGTAGTCAGAATGATCTTACCAACTCCCATAACAGGATAAGAGGAGTTATTGGCGCATGTGACAGTATTCCCTATAGGGGCAGGCTCGAGTGAAGAGAAGAAACTGCGCTGCGAGGTAATATGTTTGGTCACCCCACTGTCAAAGTACCAAACATCTGAGTCTACTGCAGACATGCACTGATCATGAGAAGATGGGTCAAAACTGCAGACAGTAGTAAACGCCCATTCTTCTTCCTGCACAAGATTCGTAGACTCTGTTTTTGGTGTAGAGGCCTCTACAACAACCATTCCAGCCTCTTTCTTCTTTGCCTCTTTAGCAGCCAGTTTTGGACAGTTCTTTATAATATGATCATTTCCTTTACAGTACTTGTAGAACAATTTCTGCTTTTCTGATTTCTTTTCATCTTTATCCTGGTTCTTCGATTGTGCAGCATTTGCATATTTCTGCTTACTAGTAGAAGAGCTCCATTTTCCTTTGCCCTTCTGACTAGCCAGCTTGATCTGCAACACGCATAATGGACCTGCTCTGCCTGGACTGAACTTCCTGCAACAGAACAGAGACTAATTCCTCAAATGACAAGGCATTCGGATTGCCTTTCATCATCAACCGAAGAGTAGAGGCAAAACTCTGATATGAATCAGGAAGACCATTCAGAACGGTCTGCACAAGTGAGCTATCTAGTATAACCTCATCAGCAGAAATCAATTGTTCCTTCAGGTCTTTGATCTTTGTAAGAAAATTGTCCATAGAATCACCTTCATTCATGTGCTCACTCTCCAACTGTTTTCGGAGGTAAGCAACACGAGCCTCATTCCTAGCCTGGTACAAAGTGGTAAGTGTATCCCAAGCATCCTTTGCTGTTCTGCAAGAGCGAATGTGAGGAATAATGGCACGTTTGACAGACAAGGCTATCAATGCATGTGCCTGGGCATCTCTGCCATCCCAACGAATCTGCTTTGCAGTAGGTGCAACAGAAACAGCAGCACGAACAGGAATCTGCGGAATATCATCTTCGACACCATCTTCATTAGCTCCAACACCTGTATTTGCACTACCTGTCGTTACAGGTGTAACAAGACGTCTTTCAACACCCTACACAATGTTCCACAATCCTTTTGCAACCAGTACATGTCGCATCATATAAGCCCATAATGGGTAGTTGGTACCATCCAACTTATCCTCAACAGCCAACATATGGAATACATCACTGCTTTCAGCCATGGCCGGTGACTAAAATACCTTGATGCAGAAAATTGACCGTATCTCAAAAAGTTGAACAGAACTGCCCAGTCGAGTTCTGCTAGACCTGTAGCAGACTTCGAGACGCTTAAACTGGCGAATAGAAACTGGTATATACCTTTGCAACAAAAGGACGAAATAGCGTGCACAAGCATTACGATAGTGCGTTCGGAGGCCGAAACGAGCTCAGATCGCGATTTCGGCACCACAAAGCGAAGCCGTTTTGATCAGGGAAACACCTTGAGTATGCTCACCAAATTTCGTGCGAATCTGAGACTGCAAACGGAGGAGTGTCGATGGCGCCCTAGAAGAAGCGACGACCTGCTCTGATACCAATTGTTGGAGATAGATGTTTGCGGAAGCACGCGAACAACACAAGGAAGAAGAAGAAGCTTGGAGCACAACACACAAGACTTAATGTATTACTAGAGAATGTACATAGATAAGTAGCCCATTAGGGCAATAGGCGTATATACAAGCCGGGGGAAAAAAACCTCCTAAAGAGGGAAAAAAGTGCCCCGGCGGTCCTAGAGTGTTCACACACATCACTACCTAAATATATCAACACTTCCAAGAACTGGCCTTCTAATTCTTTGCTTACTCTCACTATCTTTGGTTCACCATAGTTCCCAAATTAACTTCCTACGAATGAGTAACAAGAATCCATCGTCGAGTGAAAAGCAGTATTGAAGGCTCAAGCAGTGGCCACAAAGTATTTGGAAGGGGAAAGTTCATCAGTCAACTAGATTCCTCCTGAAGATCCGATGTCTGACGCCTTCATATTGTGTCAAGTGTGCTGGGTTGCAAGTATCATGATACCTTTTGGAAGGAGTTGTCATCTCCCCGCATGCGATATCATGACACCTTCCTGTCATTGGTATCATATCGCCTCCTAGTGAAAGTCACACGTTGATGTGATATCATCGGGCTTTGTCATATCGTATTGTGCTGCTGCATTTATTTCGTATCATCTTTGCATTGGTATCGTATCATCATTGATGATATGGTATCATCACAGGATGGAGCGATTCCTCTATGGTATTGTATTGTCATTGTTGATGTGGTATCGTATCATCGCTCTTGATGTGGTATCGCACTTCCTCTATGGTATCCTATCGCTCTCTTCTATAGTCGGCCATGTGGTGCGGCTAGATGCATGTCATCCCGTGGTTTGTGGACAGTGTCACAGTTGTTGTCTGTTGTTCGTTGAGATCTTTTTGTCTTATGCTTCTCTTCTTCGCTTTCTGTATTTGCTCCTAGCTCTTGTCTCTTGGAGTCATCTCTTTCAAGAGTTCATTCTGTTGTTGCTTCATTTGGTTTGCTTCTTGTTGTGGCTTTTTAGTTTCCCTGTGTCAGTCATATTTCTATTGCTTTTTTTTTAGATTATAAAGGTTTTCATAGAAAGATAAGAGTCATTTTCTCTTTCCTCAAGGCTCCTTCATGGTGGCCACGACAGGCAAGTGGAGGCCATTAATTGAACTAGTAGGGCTCTAATCCTTGTTGGGCTTTGAATTTCTCTGAAGTGTGATTCGAGGTCTCTACCATGCCCTCAAGGCCCCCTGCACTCGTGATTAGCAACCTGGCCCGGTTCGGGGGGGTGATTGGTTACCTGGCCCCTATCTTGAGAGAGGGGATCCTATGTAACTCTTGGGGCATCCGATGGTGTTGAGCATCCCTTGGTCTCTCTTACTAGAGCTGCAATTCAATCAGAGCAAGAAGAGCTTAAGAACGTTTGCCTCGTAGGACAAGTGTTCGGCCCTATGCCCCCACTTGAAACCCTGCCCCAGTGGCTCCAAAAAGAGTGGTTCCCCCGATGGTTGATTGTTTGCAAATGTCAATTCCTAGCAACTAGTCATACGTTGCTTGTCATTGAGAATGAAGATATGGTGTTCAAAGTGCTTAGTGTCGGAACTTGGCAACTCGGGCGGGCGACCTTGTGCCTATTCAGATGGACCCCTGATTTTATTCCTGACAAATTGAAATCTCTCCGCTACCCTCTCTACCATACTTCTTGTACAACTTCATGTGGGACATCGTATCTCCAATTAGCAAGCCATTGGCTTTGCGGGAGGATGTTGAGGGTTTCATCTATGAATGCTTGAGACACTCTTTCAATGCTCTTTGGCACCCTCAAATCTGTGTGGACATTGAACTCAGCATGCCGCTTCCATCAAAGATCAAAGTGGACCTAGGCGATGGGGACATCCAGGTTCAAGACCTTAATTACAAAAACATACCTAACGTGGGCTTTCATTGTGGCCAACAAGGTCACAGAATCAAAGATGGCCCACTAAGAAAAAAAAGCAAACAAAAACAAGAAGCATCCAAAAAACCTCAAGACAACAATGGGACACTGATTCACTTGATGAATGAAGACGAAGCTAAGGATCCCCGAAACCCAAAAACTCTCTCAGATGGATTCAGGAAAGTGAGAAGAAGAAAAAGAAGCCCTAGGAAATCTTATAAGAGAAACCGTTGTCGGGAAGTTGTGGACACATGGCTGGTGGATCAAGCCAACAACCGAAACCTTCGGCACACGCTAGGTGACTGAGAAAAACTCAGGTAAATTAAGTATATTTATCCACTAGGATAAATGAGGTTTCAAATAACTCTAAATATATAAAAATATGAAAAATCTAAGAAATATATAATAGGTAATACTTATCACTCTATATTTCTAAGGTCCGTATGGTTGAGCTTCCCTATACCTAGCAATAGCTTCTTGATATGAAGGTAGAATTAAGGATTCCTCAGTTATGTGTTCTTTAATAGTCTCTTCTTCTTGGTTTTCAATATGCTGTGGTTGAGTATGTCTCATTAGAAGTGGTAGAAATACATCTTCACTATCCTGAGGTTCGGGAGATGCAATGGAAAATAAAGTTAAAAACTTAGTAAGGCAATGATCATAAGACAGGGGAATTAGAGATTCTTGCGTAATTTGGTCCTTAATGACTTCTTCTACTTCTATAGTTTCATTACTTTCAGATTCAACTAGATTCTCTGTGGACATTGGCAAAGAAGATCAATGGAAATAGGAAATTAATTAATGAAAATAACAAGAGTAGGTTTTAACAATGCTAAAGATAAATCTTTCTAAATGAGGAAATTTAGGTAAAATGATGTTAAATTCTAGTGAATCCTATACAAAGATATTGTTGTAGCTAAATAGGAAGTAATCTTCAATGGTTTTTCATAAGATAGATGGATCTCTGGATCATATAATCGTGAAATTCTTCACTCTTTCGCAATGCTCTTCGGACACTTCTTCTTTCAATGTCTGCAAAAAACATTAAGGAGAACTGGAGTACAATACACATATATATACTTAGTCAACACATTTATAGACCACACTTTTGGTTTAACTTTATTTCCTCAATCACACTTTAACTCATTAACACTCACCACACTTTTCATTTTACTTTTAACCACTTTAATTACACAACTCTTCTACTCCTCTCTTTTAATCTACACTCACTCTAATCATTCTTTTAAATTTACTTTTCTGTCACTGTCACTTTAAATACACATCTTTTTCTTACCACACTTTAATATTGACCCATATACACCACACATTAATTATCCACTATATTTATGATTTTAATTTAATTATCCTATATTTCTTAGTTAAATAATTCATTTCAATTCAGCTTACTTTAAGAGTTTACTAATTAAATACCTTAGTATTTATATTTACATAAACTATTAATTTAGCTAATTAAGTTATAATTTAATTTCATAATAAATAAATGTTCAATTTATAGATTAAATTAATTAAATTTCAATTTTTTAATCCTTAAAACATACTAAATCCCTTGGAAACCCCTTAGAACCATTGAAAACCTAGTTTAACCCTAGTATCAACCCTATCACGAACACTAGAATTAACATTCTAACTTAAATACTCATAGATTTAAGTAACCCTATGGGTTTATATCCATGTTTTAATGTTTCATTGGCTCAAACACACATTAAATGAATAGTTTAGATAAACCCTAGTATGATCACAGTTTTGTCTTCATCAATTGTACCTGTAAACACTTTCAAAGTAGTCAATTTCAACAAAAACAACTGATCAATAGCGTTATATAAGGGTTGGAGTTCACCAATAAAATTGTTTTAATTTTTCTGGTCGTCAACTAGAAGATGAAAATCTTTCTGACATCCGCCCCCACCAAACCTGCACATCATCTCGATGGGCCAACTTGCAGATTGAGGGAAGCAACAGCTTGATGATCATCCTGAAATTTAACCATATAACAACATCAATTCTTTTATAAATATGTTTTAACTTATCAAATTTTTCAATCTTTCATGCAACATGCATATGAAGCTTATTTATCATTAATCTGGTAATGGAAACATATTAAATTATAAAGTTAAACTATTAACCTTTTCAATCAACAAAACATTGATCTAGATTTCATCCATTAAATATAAATTTTGCAAAGATTAGTATGAAACAAAATTCATCTTCATTCACTCAAATGCAAGTTTCCTCATATACATGCATTCACATATGAGGAATCAAACATGCCAAAGAAATCTCGTACAGACATTCACCTTGTTTGCCCAATTTTGTTCACTAGATGTGTTTTCCACAACCAGCTTTCTTCATCTTTGGCTTCATACAAATATGATGTAAATCTTCATGTAGATAATGAGTGTAAATACCTTTTTGGGGTGAAAGAAGGTATAACTTCTATGCTTTTGAAGGGGGAAAGGCTTAACCCCTTAATCTAAGCTAAGGTTCTAGAAGCATGTATAAGAAAGACCTAGGATTTCACAGTCAAGAATCATGCATCAAAATGCTCCTACATATATACAATTACTTCCATTATCTGAAATGAACTACAAATCCTTCTACCCATAAAAAATCCCACCCAATCTATAAATCTACAAATATAAATAATGTCTGTTTTCCTAGTATGGTTAAATACATTCCCATTATAAAATAAAACCACATAAGGTCCAAACAAACGCTTTTTTAATTTCCTACGAGCATCATAATGTGAATCGAGTGCACTATCATAAATTAAAACCCAATTCTTAATTTGTATTGGCTTTGGCCTTAACCTATGTGACTTATCAAAATACTTTTTATTCTTTATTCGAGATTCTTTCAATTTAGATATAACTTCTTCTAATCTTTCATTTCCTTGCTCAAGTTGCTAAATTCTTAGAGCTAATAAATCTTCAGTAGACATATTATCTTCCCATAGAAGAGTAGCCCAAGTAAGGATTTAAGTATGCACAAGGAAAATAGGTTTCCGGTAGTACATTAACTCTGTCGGCATATATCCTGTCATTCTAGTGTAGGTCATTCTATCAGCCCACAATGCAAATGGAAGAAATTTGAGCCAATTCTTAAGTTCTCCATTACAAGCTTTAGAAATTGATTTAATAATAGGAGAATATCCTCTTTCTATCTTCCCATCAGCCTCAAGTTTATAAGCAATGGTAAGAGCTAAACAAATCCCATTCCTAGCAAAGAAATCTCTAGCCTCTTGCGTATCTAATTCTCCCCTATCAGCCACTACCTTTTCTACATAAACAAATCGTGAGATTACATCTTCAAAAAGAAATTTACATACATTAAAAGTTGTCTTAGATCTTAGGCCTCGACCTTCAACATGGTTAGTAAGATCTTCTCGTGCAAGAACTATATATCTCATCTTATTTATACCTTTGGGCAAGGTCACTAAGTCAACTACCCACTTAAAATGGATACATGGTGGATCGGTAGGATGCAACGGATCCCTATGCTTAACTGATGAATTCTTTTGACATACGTCACAAGAATTCACATAATTCTTTTCATTAACATAAATGCCTGGCCACCAATAACCTTCTCTAATCTTCTCATAAGTAGCCACAAATTCCTTATGTCCGGCCCATAAAAAATCATGCATGCTTTTCATGATTTGCATTTGAAGATTCTTAGTACCTAGTACTCTTTGTGGAAATTTAATCTTCCCCCTTGCATGTCTCCAAATTAGTCCATTTTTTTAAGAAAAAATTGAAAGCTCTTTTTCTAATATTCCTAAATCTATTTGAAGACCATGTAGGTGACCTAATTAAAGTACTAAGATTATCATCATTTCCTATCTTGATGAATTTTAAAGTTTCATCTGTGAAAGTATGACCTATATTTGTGCGTTCTCTTAAATAAGGATATTTTGAAACTTGTCTAAATTTCTCTTCACTCTCTTTTTGTAAAGGTTGGGCAACTAGTTTAATTCTTTTATCAACAGTTTTATAGTTTGTGTTTACTTTTGCTTCCTTACTTTCATCACTCATAACAAATTTAATAATAAGATCATATTCTTCAATAGAATTTAAAAGTACAAATCTAAAGAGTTTCTTTTCTTTGTAAAAGATTTTGAAGTTTCTCAAGTAATGAGTTTGAGGATAAAGTTTTAATTACATGTTCAATGTGTTCATCAGAAGAAATGAGTCCTTTATCTTTATAAAGTTTTTCATAATGTTTTATAATTTTTTTTGGAATTTCTTTATAATGAAGGAATTGCAAATACGATGAATGGAAATATAAAGAAAAACTATCTAAAGTATTTACCGATGGGGCAATAAATCAATCCAAGAACCACTGTTGTCTTGCTCAATAGTGGCATCTATTCAAAATCCTGGTCTAAATGTGTTAAAGGAGTTTTTCTTAAGGACCTACGATTACGAGGATGATTAATGCAGAGCATCATAAATTGAACAGATTATAGGCCATCACGAGAACGAATTCTTGCAAAAGCACTACCATCCTCAAGTAATTTAGTCTCCATTGTTTGTCCACAAATGAATGGTTGCCCCAAAATAATTGGGTATGAACAAACATCATGAACAAATAAATTATGTTCCTCTCGAACATCTCCAATAGTGATTGGAACATTTGCACAAGCTCCAAGTAAATATCCAGAAGCATTATTGGCTGCTTTCATTTTCCACCCATGGTCTCTATCTATAGGCCACTTTCTTTCGTTATATAACTCCCTCGAGACAGCATTAATTTCAGATCCTGAATCTATTAAGGCTATTTGCAGTTTATTATTATTTCCTATCTTAACCATAGTTTGAGTAGTGCCCCTAGCCCAATGTTTCTGAGTGTAATGACTATTTGTAACTTCATTTCTTGTCTCTAAATATCCAATTATGGGGCCCAACTTTATGTTCATATGGTTCACGATATTCAGATTCATTGATTTGAAGAATGTTAACTTTAGGTTCTTCATGTTCTTTCCTTTCTTCCATTTCTATATCCTCAGTTTTGTACTCTATAGGTTCTCTTCATATTTTTATAATACTCATAAAATCTTCTTTAACATCTCTTCATGAAAATGCTAACCATTCTTCTAATGTCATGGTTACCTCGGCTTTCATAATTTTCTCATCCATAACCTTCCGAATGTCTATCTATTTCTCTATTTGAGAGATCAATCGGAAAGTAGGCGGTTTCTTTTTGGCTTTCTCTTCGTTAACACCTTCTTCACATATGGGTTGAGTTTCATTGACTTTATCCTGACTTCTATCTTCATTTATTGTTTTCTTTTATAAATTTTGTACCACTTTCTTTACTTTTCCCTTATTATGAGGTTTCTTATCTTATTTGTGTTCTATAGTTTCTTGACTAACCTTCGTTCTAGGTGGTTCATTAATTGACTCCGTAATCTCACTCTCTTTTCTAGCCCTAGTTGTTCGTTTGGACTGCCCCTCTTCATCACGCTTCCTTTTCTCATCCACATCAAGTTCATGAGCATAGACAGAGAACATATCTACTGGCTCATTCCAACATGTTTTTGCTCTGATATCAGAGCTTGTAGCATATAAGGTTTCAGCTCTTAATTTCCCCTTATTAACAATGTCATAAACGTGATTCCAAAAGTCACAATTTGAGTCATCACTTTCAAGCCTACAAGCATATGTATTTTGACTTGTAGAGGCTTCAAAGAAACTCTTTATACCCCCTTTCCCATAATTTGATGCCAAAGGCCTTTTTATTACATAGTCACAGATCTTTCGATCAATATCTGTGATCCAATTTCTATCCTTGGCCTCTTTAAATAGGTTACATGTCCAGTGTGGGTGGTCTACATCATCACACCAGAGACATCTACGGGCTTGGTTAAATATTCTCCTAGTTGGCATTTCAGTGTTAGGATTTTGGTCTAACTCTCTCGGTTTCTCCTGATCTCTTAATCTAATTTCTTGCATACTTTTCATGGTTTCCATTTCAGTTGCTAAAGTCTCCATATGCTTGGCTATTGATTCTACTATAGTTTTCAACATAGTAATTTGTGATTCATCCTTCCCAGAATATAAGAAATGTGATCATTTTCTATCTTAACTATTGTATCTCTCTATCATTTATCCTAGGGGTTTGCATTTGATTGCACTCTTGTCTTTAAGCTAGCCTTTGGACAACAGCTTGTATGTTCTCCCAATTCCGAGTTAACGCACTAGTAGCCTCTCCGTCCTCAAGCATAGATTCAAGCACACGTCTAAGAGAGGGGTCTAACATGCTTAGAAAACTTCATAATTTATCCGGCTCTAAAGCTGTTTGGTCTGCTTGAGGGATTTGATTAAATTTAATATCAAATTTAGTTAACCCTTGTGTTATATGTTGATCAAGTTTAGTAGTCCCTACCCATCTCATAAATATAGCCCTATTATTCTTACTATAATCCTCATGTGAAAATTCAGTAAGAAGTTGGGTTTTAAAGTTTGCCCAAGTCATATTAAGTTGGAATACTCTCAGTTGAATTATATCTCTAGTAAAACCATGAGAAATACGTATAAATGTGTCCTTTTTATGATCCTCAGGTAACCCATATTGTTCAGTAAGTTGTTCATAATACCTAAGGTATGCAGTGACATTTGTCCCATTAAATTCACCCCTATCCATTTTGATTGAATCAATTATTTTCCAAATACATCGTTCTTCAAATTGGTTAGCCATATTGTATAAATCTAACTTTAGTGATAGAAATGAAATATATGTATGTAGTTCATGTAGTAGTACATCTATTTCTTGTTCTTGGTGTGACGCCGTGGTAAAAGATACTTTGCAAATAGAAGTAAAGAAATATACCTGATTAAACTCGTTGAAGAGGCTCTTTGTGATCATGCTTTGTGCAAATCTTTACATTTCGGTTTATCAAATTAATCTATTACATCAATTCTAGTTATGCATGTGCAATTGCTGCTTTCATAAAAGTTGAGGGACAAAGGTAGGGTGACCAGGATCCTTCTACTTGTCAATCTCCATGGAGGCGCTCATGTCACAATGATCAGCCCTCAACAGCTAGGAGATTACAAGGTTTCAGATTCAACTTTAGCCACCAGGGATGTCGACGCTTTTGCTACAATCACCAATGCATATGCAAAGCATAAATAAAAAATATACCTTTATACCTGAGATGCCGCACCGAGGCTTCACGTCGGGTTCACCAAATGTCACGAGGTTGTAGACACACGGCATGTGGATCAAGCCAACCACCAAATCCTTCGGCACATGTTGGGTGTTTGAGACAAACTGAGGTAAATTAAGTATATTTACCGACTAGGATAAATGAGGTTTCGACTAACTCTAAATATATAAAAATATGAAAAATCTAAGAAATATCTAATAGGTAATACTTATCACTCTATATTTCTAAGGTCTGTATGGTTGAGCTACCCTATACATAGCAATAGCTTCTTAATGTGAAGGTAGAATTAAGGATTCCTTAGTTATGTGTTCTTTAATAGTGTCGTCGTCTTGGTTTTCAATATACTGTGGTTGTACATCTCATTAGAAGTGGCAGAAAAACATCTTCACTATCCTGAGGTTCGGGAGATGCAATGGAAAATAAAGTTAAAAACATAGTAAGACAATGATCATAAGACATGGAAATTAAAGATTCTTGCATAATTTGGTCCTTAATGACTTCTTCTACTTCTATAGTTTCATTACTTTTAGATTCGACTAAATGCTCTATGGACATCAGCAAAGACGATCAATGGAAATAGGAAATGAATTAATGAAAATAAGAAGAATAGGTTTTAAAAATGCTAAAGATAAATCTTTCTAAATGAGGAAATTTAGCTAAAATGGTGTTAAATTCTAGTGAATCCTATACAAAGATATTGTTGTAGCCAAATCCGAAGTAATCTTCAATGGGTTTTCATAAGATAGATGGATGTTTGGATCATATAATTATCAAATTCTTCACTCTTTTGCAATGCTCTCCGGACACTTCTTCTTTCAATGTCTGCAAAAAACATTAAGGAGAACTCGAGTACAATACACATATATAGACTTACTCAACAGATTTGTAAACCACACTTTTGGTTTTACTTTATTTCCTCAACCACACTTTAACTCATTAACACTCACCACACTTTTCATTTTAATTTTAATCACATTAATTACACAACTCTTCTACTCCTCTCTTTTAATCTACACTCACTCTAATCATTCTTTTAAATCTACTTTTCTCTCACTTTAAATACACATATTTTTCTTACCACACTTTACTATTGACCCATATACACCACACATTAATTATCCACTGTATTTATGATTTTAATTTAATTATCCTACATTTCTTAATTAAATAATTCATCTAAATTAAGCTTACTTTAAGAGTTCAATAATTAAATATCTTAGTATTTATATTTACACACACTACTAATTTAGCTAATTAAATCATAATTTAATTTTATAATAAATAAATGTTCAATTTACAGATTAAATTAATTAAATTTCAATTGTTTTAACCCCTAAAACATATTAAACCCCTTAGAACCATTGAAAACCTAGTTTAACCCTAGTATCAACTCTATCAATAACCCTAGAACTAACATTCTAACTTAAATACTCATAAATTTAAGTAACCCTAGGGGTTTATACCCATGTTTCAATGTTTCACTGGCTCAAACACATTAAATGAACAGTTAAGATAAACCCTAGTATGATCACATTTTTTTCTTCATCAATTGTACTTGTAAACACTTTTAAAGTAGTCAATTTTAACTAAAAAAGCTTATCAATAGCGTTATATAAGGGTTAGAGTTCACCAATAAAACTTTTTTAATTTTTTTGGTCGTCAATTGGAAGATGCAAATCTTTCCGACACTGTATTCCAGATACCCCCCAAAAGAACCTCTATTGCAATTTAGAAAATGAGACTAATGAACTAGATTACCCAGGTAGGAAGCAATTCAAGATGGAGACTGGCGACAAAGCCCTAGAGATTCTTGAGAACAAATAATCCAATTAGGAGGGCTACACTACAAGCAAATAAGATGGCTTTACCACTAGAAATGAAGACGATATGGATAGTGAAAGATCCATCATTGGATTGACTATCCCAGAAACTGTTTCTTGTTCACTCCAACAGGAGGGCTCCCGCAAGGGAAAATAACATATTGAGCTACCCTAGAAAATTCCCCACAAGCACAAGTTACTCACGACAAGGAAGAAAGACGAATCAAACAGGAGAAAGAAAGATGAATCCAAGAGGAGAAAGCACAAGGCGTCTTCCTGCAAAGACGGTAACCTACGACAATGATCATCATCTCATTAAATGCTAGGGGGACTAACTGACCCCTCAAGGGCGACCATGATTGGTCAATGGGTTCCTAACATTAGCCTAAACCTTGATTTTATATGTATACAAGAGACTAAAGTTGATGGAGCAAACCTCTAGAAACGTCTCAGACATGTCTCCCCAAACCATGTGTGGATCTCGACAACACACCCCCAGGGGTCTAGTGAGACAATGATTGGTATAAATCAATTTTTTCTTGAAAACCTAGAAAAATCCACTAAAGATATGTGCCATGAATGGATTGTTGTTTCCTTTGGTTCCCTATTTCGGTTCACATTAGACTCTATGTATGCCCCTAATGGGCAGTTGGAAAGAATGGACACCTGGGCTTCTTTAGACTCTCTCCCCCACAAAGTCCTCATCTGCGGTGACTTGAATATGGTGGAGGACCCTATGGATAGATGGAAAGGCAAGGGTCAGATCATTGAATGTTGAGAGAAAAAAAACTTGGGACAAAGCCAAACTGCACTTGGATTTAGTTGAATTCAAGGACTCGAATGGATATTCATGGGCGTCTCCAAGTGGGTGAGGATCTCAAGAAAGCTAGACTCGATAGATGCTACATTGCTCAAAGCATCATCCATCAGTGGGGCCATCCTTCCTTCTTGCCACATAGGGACCTCACCATCTTTGATCACTACCCGATCATTATCTCATTCCAACCTCTAGCCAAAACTCGTAAGGCTCCTTGTTTCATGCCTGCTCTACTTCCTTCTCTCTCCCCTCCGGCCATCAAGAAATCGTCAAAGTGTAGAAGGAGTCTTTCACTTTCTGTTCATCCTCATCCAAGAGTTGGAGATGCGCAGTCGATAGGTCACGGCAAATCATGATTAGAATCAAGAAGATCCTCTAGATGGTTCAATGTGGGCACAGAGAAGCCCTATATCATAGACTATAGAGACTTAAAGAGGAAGTGAACGAAGGAAAATTTCAATCCTAGAAGGGTCTACAAAGAATGAGAGTGCGATTGAGATACGAGGAAGAAATACAAAGGAAAAATTTGCAAATTTGCTTTAAGGAGTGGTGGTCTAGCAAAGCGGACAAGCCCACAAAAGAGATGTGTAGCATTCTTAAAAGGAAATAGAATAGGGAATCAATCCCCCTATTGCTAGACTCAACTCATGTCACTTGCATACAAAAGAAGAAAATATAAAAATTATTGAAGAACATTTTACAAGACTCTTGGGGATTTCTACTCTCGTCTCCCCTCATAGACGTAACTGCATGGAGGCCATCTCTAGGGTATCCTCCAATAGGATCCCACACAACCTTTGATCCTTGCTTGATGCCCGTATCTCCCAAGAAGAAATCATTGCAGTCATTGAGGTCCTTCCTAGCAGGAAAAGCTTGGGGCTAGATGGTCTCACTAATGAGTTCTTTAAGTCCTTCAAGATGGTTTTGGCCACCCCTGTTCGCTTGCTCTGGCAAGAGGCACTCAAGTTTGGCACGCTTCCGACTTGTCTTAACAACAGCATCATCAAAATAATCCATAGAAAAGGGGAAAAGAACAGAATTGAGAACTAGCGTCCAATTAGGATGCTTCAAACGGGCTATAAGATCATTGCAAAAGTCATTGCCAACATATTTTATGGCCATCTAAGAGCTTGGTTAAGTGAGGATCAAAAGGGTTTCATCAAAGGCAGGTCTATATTGGAAGCCATAATTGATATTTGGGAAGGTCTTGACTTCGCGGAAGAGTCAAGACAAGATGTGGTCATCCTCAAAATTGACTTTGACAAAGCTTTTGACAGGCTGGAATGGGACTATATTTTGAATTCACTTTTTTCTTTTCCTTTATTTAATACAATTCTAGGAGAGTAGGTTAAGGCCAAACTTCCTTTTATTAAAACAAACTTTTACTGAGTTGAAATTTCAAAATTTTGCTTAAACATCCATCTCAGTTCTCTGCTTTCTAATGTGTCACCTATAGTTGGTTCACTATTACTCTCCAATAGATCCTCGTCTTTTGATAATACTCCTTCCACATCTACCTAGAATAATGGTACCACTATTGGATTTGCCCTCAGAAATTCCTCCTCCTCATCATCTTCCATCTCATCTGCTAAACTAAGAGTCTGAGCAAGTAGTGGTTTCTCCATTACTGACATGTTCCTTCTACGTTTCATTGGTATTGTGACCTACTTTTTACCCTTCATGATCACAAGCACATTCAATACCCAAACTTGATTTAATTTAGCCAACGTGAACCAACGTGTATCTAACAACACTTCAATGGATAAGTAGACTCAGAAATCCAAATTACAAAAAAATTAACCATGAATGACATCCTTGTAATTATGATCTGCTACTTCAGAATACCCAATGGTTGGACTCTTGTTTGATCTGCCATGTTTACTAAAAAGGTGTTGGAGCCAAAGCCCCACTCCCCACTTCCTTATATATATGCTCAGGTAATTTATTCACTCCTGAGCCACCAACCAACAAAACCTCATAAAATATTATTTGTTTATACTATTCTTGAATTCCTCAAACTACAAAATCCACATCAGCTGGATCAATATTATTAGCTGATGTTGAAGGTACCAGCTTCTCTGCTACCTCTGACTGTTGCCCAACCAACCATTTCCACACTTTTTCTTTGAAAGCTATCACTAATGATAACATCTCATCCAAGGATAATTGCAAAGGAGAATTAATTATTACCTCAAACTAGTCATTATCTAATTCTTGCTTAATATTCATTTCATCATCCTTCCTAGCTTTATGCATAGATGTTCCAGCATCATCCTGCTCGGATAAAATCTAAAACTGTACTTGCTTCTGCCAATCCTGTTGAATCCCTTTCTGCACTTGGTCCCAAATCTATCTTTGCTCGTACCAATCAATACGGCCTTTATTCTTTAACCTTGTAATTGCCAAAACATCCACATCCTTGACCAAAGTACATTGCTTACAATCACAATTCCATTTATTTTCATGATCCCAATTTTTTTGCTCCTAATGTACTTGCACCTGGATCATTACAAATTTCTTGATCTGATAAATCTATCCCTATGATGTTCCCCTGAGTAGCTTGTTGATCCTGTTGCTACTACTATACTTGATATTTATTTTGATTATATCTAATAACTCGTATACCCATTTCTTCTCTATGCTTAACCCACAAAGGACAATTAGGCCCAATCTAATGATGTGGTGCCAAACAATATCCCCGTGGCATCACTCTAGGTGGTTTGCTCTACTGATTCCCTTGTTGATTACCCTGATAATTTCCTTGTTGATTTTTTGATCTTTCCATGGAGGTCTTCCTTGTTGTTGCCTCTCAAAACTACCATTTCCTTGAACTAGAATTTCTTGATTTTGTCATCGATGCTTTGGGTTATACCAACACTGACTTGTGGTATGTGTAAGGAATTGAACTCACAACCTCTTGGTTAGGAATGTGATGGGCTATCCACTTGCCCCAAAAGCCATGGTTGAGGATTACTTCCTAATCCTCTCTCTTAGGGTGTAGTTCAACCATCTCCTATCTCTCAAGGGTGTGGCTCAAGCATCTCCTAGCTATCACTTTATTACATTCTTCCCCCCTTGGTCAATCATTGTCCTCAATGATCTGCTCTTGTATCCCTCTAGCCCCGGTGCTCAGCCCCTTGAACTCCCTAGGTGCCCTTGAATTGATGTCCCTCAACCTCGCATAGTTTCTTGAACCCTGTTCTCACCCATGCTTGGTATCTTGAACAATCAATCAAGTGCCACCTCAGGATTCCCAAGGAATTCACAATGCCAAGCTAGCTCATTGGAAAGTTCATTCCAAGAGCTTTCCAATGGTATATTACATGCCTCAATTCGACCTACGGATTGAGAGATAAACCTCAACCTTTGTTAGGTCCATCCTTGAAACCGACGCGCGCTGTGGTCACGTTATGGAAATCAAGTTAGCAAATCGAATATGAAATGACAATTAGAAGCTCATTCAAGGTAAGTTTAAGATGAATTAAATCATGTATATAAGTTGATTATGCAAATGGGTTGTGCTCGAAAAAGAGAAATCATCAAATTAAATTGATCCATGTCAAGTGGCATTTGACAGAGTACATGATGGTAATATTATGCTATCCAAGAAAATTTATCCTTGAATTTGGGGTTTTTTTTGTTCCACACAGATGACTAGATATGGTTTGCTTATATATGATTATAATAGGCTAGGAGAAAATATGTATGTGTGCTTGTGCCTTCTTCTCTCATGCATTAAATAAGCATGCATTTCAAATACATTCAACAAGAGTATTTAAGTATAACTATGCAAAGGTGTGTGAATGTGTATTTGTATATGTGTGTTGTTTGAGGTGAATGTGAATTCTCATATTGCTAGTGCGTATATTCGCATCCATGAGAGCATGCGGAACAATGCATGTGCATTCAAAACAAAAAATTGTATGTGTTATGTGATGGTGCATGGTGTGCATGTTTTTCATGTGTTTTTGAACATCACATAATGCAAATGTATATGCATGATTTGAGAGTATTTATTATGCAACCATATTTACGAATGCGTATAAAACTTTATGTAAATGTACATGTACAACTATATACAAATATCTGCATATAGACATACGTACGTGGATGAATAAGGAAAAAAAAGGGAGAATGGCGGCAGCAAGTTTTTTTTTGGAAGGTATGGATTTTCATTCGGCAGGGACAGTTTGGAGAAGGAAACATCTGCTGAAGTTGGTTCTATGTCGAGGGACAAGCCACTGGTTACAGAGAAGATATAGAACGAAGGAGAAGAAGGGGGAGCGGGTGCAACAGAAAGTGAAGGGATTTGGACATCGAAGAAAAAGGGGGCAAAAGCAGAGACAAAGTCCATCTCAACAAGGCTCTATCTGCTCTCGTGAAAGCTCGAGTACATTGTCAAAAGACACGGCAAAAGCCAAGGAAAAATTGGTTCTTATAAGGCTTGTGTCCGCTGCAGGGACTGGATATTTTTATGTAAAACCCAAGAAACATGGAGAGCGCTGCAAGTGATACGATTGCCATTCACATGGAACGAAACTGAGAGCTACAAATCTAGACGTATACTTGAGAGAACATAAGCTGGAATGGGTATGTTGCTTCTCGCAAATTCATTCTAGGTTTTATACCTCTTGTGGTCAACACAAAAAGAGGACTTGCAACCATTGATGTCAAGGACGGAAAGCTAGCCGACATGAAAAGAGAGCATGGATGGTGAAGTGTCTTCAAAGTTTGTTCTAAATACTATAGTTGTTGATGAAATATATTAAGGATATATGGAGAAGTCACTCATAGGATATTAACGCAAGTCAAGCCCATTCCCTTGCAACCTCCTTTTTATGATCTATTCGACATACCTGGTGAACCCGACGTGAAACGCATAGGGAAATGGATTTTTACTTTAAGTGTACTTTGAGCTTACTTTGAGATCGAGCTTAGATGACTTGAGTTGACCATTAGAGTGAGAGACTTGAGGATGAGAGTTTAAGTGCTCGATTATGGAGTTTGACTAGGACTTTGATTTTGACCATGATGGTGGCTATAGGGTTGAATCCAAGAATCTAATCGTTTCAACTATAACCAGGATTCTTGGGCTGTGATAAATAGAAAAGAGAGAGAAGCAAAGTTAGCTTATCGTAAGGAAATTTCTATGCTCTCTACCTCCTTTCCACGATCTATGCGACATACCTGGTGAACCCGACGTGAGAGGAGGGGGTGATTAAAATATCGCACTAGTTTACTCAGAAATAAACTTAGCATTCAAAAGTGATCTAGCACTTTAGACATGGAAGATCTTGTAGCTCAGTGCATACGCTTTCAGGAAGAGCATCGGCGTCAAAAAGCCATCCAGTCTCTTCATGATCGTTTAATCAAGCAATGTGGGTTTTTCGATGGCAAAAATATATCCAAGTTCTGCAAAGAATATGAACTTGAGGACAAATACTTAGGTGTCGGATTAAGTCCGATGATAAATATGGAATTATGCGAAAACTTTGCCTATGTGTGTGAATAGAGTGTTCGCAATCAACTCATGCGAATAAACCATACAACATGGTCGCAATATAAATCGATGCTCCTCAAGCAGTTCATGCTGGAGGACATAGACAAAGTGACGCGTACCTCCTTCCTGAGGTGGGTTCATATACTCAAAGATCAGCCAATTCTCGAGATCAAAGAAGAGTTTGAGGGACAATATGATGATCTTTCTGATCACCATAAAAGGTGCATAAGTCATGAAAGGATGTCGTTGTTTCTTCGAACAATCAATCTTAAAGCCCGAGAAGAACTAATTCCGCTTCTACAAGATATATACTCCAACTCGGGGCTCACAGAGAATTGGATGCTCGTCCATGAAGCTGTGAGGAGATATGTGAAGAAACAACAAACAATAGATAAATTTTTTAATGGTTGGAGAGCCGATCTCCAAGTAGATGAAAATGATAATGAAACTCCAAGTATTTCAGCAATCATGGGTAATGTTCAAGTCCATGAAGTTTTAGAGATCCCATTTGGTCCTGAAGAAGATATGCATGGACTTGACATGTCTACTAATGATAGTAGTTATCAAGAAATTTCTAAAACTGTGACTGATACGAACTCTAAGGATGCAATGTGCCAAGAGCCTATAGACTCCTCTACAATGATTACTTCTTCAAGTGCTAAGTATGTCCAAACTCTGATGATGGGAGGAGAAAAGGAGCATGTGGAAGTCAATCGAAATCAAATCAATCAAACAACAAATACAAAACAAAACAAAAATCAACAAAACCCAACAAGAAATCAAGATGAGGCTTCCGCTACTTCGATAGACCCCTCACATTGGATAGAGGATAGTCAAACAAATCCAGAAATCTCTCAAGGTATAAATAAAGAGTTAAAGAAATCTAGAAGGCTCAAAGGTGACCGAATAGAGATAGAAGTTGATGTACAAAAAGAGAATCTAATAAATCTATATGAAGATCAAGTTGGAGATGCATGCTTATGAAATGACATTGGAGTAGTTTCAGAGAATGATCTGATGCTAGGGGGTAGTGATATATCCATTGGAACACATGAATTAGATAGAATTTATGACTTGATGACAAAATTATCTGAGGAGACTCCAAGTGAGCATGATGCTTGTCAAGAGGACATGCAAATGATGACTCCTCTAGATAGTGATATGTATGCAGATGGTGAGGAGCATGATGCTAAGCCTAGAGATATTGTAAATCAAGATCAAGACTGTGAAATACTCTTCAGTGATGCCACATTGAATAAGCATTCACAGATGCAAGAACATGATCCCAACAATAAGAATGGAGACAAGTTATGGTATGGTATTAAAAAAAATGATATGTATGTAAATGATGTCACACTCCATGAAGAAGGACATATGAATGATCATGAGCGTGATGAGGATACTCCACTAATTACTCCTCTTTACACTGATAATGATCATGTTGAGTTGAGTTCATATATCAAAGAAATCGAGCATGAAGTGGAAGATGCAATGTTTAATGAGATGTATGATAAATATGATGTGTGCATATCATCAAAAGATATTGAATATGAAACCATTGAGTCAAATGTTCGCATTGATGAAGCTAGATATAAATGTTACTAGATGGATGAAGTTTCAATTGACTCAAGTGTATATGATGAGATATTGAGGAACGAAGTACTTGAGAAAGATTCAATGATCAAAGAAATGTATGAAGAGTATGACAAAAACACATCCTCTAAAGAGAATAAACAAGAAATAATTGAGATAGATAAAGAATTTGATGATGGCATCTTGAATAGGGAAACTGATTTGATGTCAAACTACATGTATATCTTTGAAAAGGATCACGAGAACATGGATGAATGTAGATTCTCCGATGAATCTTACTTGAAGAAGCAATACTTTAGTGATTTAGATGATCCCGATTTTCTTGATTGTGATGATTGAATATGGAAAAAGACAAAGATGAGGAGTTCTTGGAGAGATTAGAGATAGAAGCAGATTCTATAATTTGTAGCACTCAAGTAAGGAGGGATTATGACGGACTGAATGACAGAAATGAACATAATTTGCAGTCAGAGAATGATGAACCTTCCTATTTAGAGTGTAAATCTTATGAATTTATTCAAAACCTTAATTGCAATGAAGAAGAAAGTTTGGATAATCATAATGGAAATGATAAAAACCTTTCAAATGATTTCAACCCTAAAATGAATCAAAACATATGCATGATGGATTTGTTTGATGATGTTCTAAATACTCCAAATTTCAAAAATCTATATACATGTGCTCATTTATCATGTGCATCTTCATATGATGCATTGGAGGGAAATGTGAATAAAGGCAATTATGCTCAAATGACTGAATCATGGATTTTCAAATTTTTCAAGAGCTATGTATGCCAAACAGCCCACGAAGAGATGGACAAGCAAATGATGTGGCTTGTCCATACATCTAATTTGTTTAAGAATGCTTCTTTGATTGATGCTGTCCAAAGATGGCTTCTATTCAAGCACAGCTTCTTTGGTGAGCATGTATCGGAGAAGGTGGGGTTGAAGGGAGAGTCTCGTTCAATAATAAAACTCCATAAATCTTAAAAATATTTTTGTAAATAGAAATGTACGTAATTGATGTTTTTTGTTTGAATTTTAAGAAAGAAACAGGAAAGCCAGATCAACAAGTGAAGATTGATGACTCAAAATGAAGAAACAAAGATGATCTAGAATGCAGTGTCAAAGGAGATTTCGACACTATAAAGGTGAAATTTGTTTTGTTTCAATTTCCTTTTGCTCTTGTATATATGTATATGAAAGGACTGCATGATTAAGCATATAATGCATAAAGAAATGCATAAAAAACAAGAAAATTAAGTAGATCAAAGATCTCATATGACTAATAAGATTACATGTGATGTATAAGGACTGGGATTATATGAGTGAGATTAAAGATGGACTGGAACTTTCGAGAACAAGGCCTAGGTAGGTGAAAGGAAGACCTAGACTAAGTATCTGTATATACTAGTGTTTATGACACTTGATGAGTGAGACACTTCGACTTCTGCTCTTGAGCTCTCATCTAACATGATCTTCAGACAGATTATGCCTTGAGAAAAGAATTCTTATACCAGCCAGCTATCTATGTGTATGTGTATGTGTTGTTGGGCGCTGCGATGAGCTAGTAGGCAGGTGGGACTACCCTCGTCGGGTGATCAGGGCCATGAGCTGACGCTAATTGTGTCGTATGGCCTGACCTACATGTTGTAACGCGCTCATACGGGTTGAGAGGCGGGTGGAGTCACTCTGATCGGGTGTTCAGAGCCACGAGCTGACATTGATTTCGTATGAGGATGACATTGTGCATCGTGTGCTATGTCGGATCGGTAGATGGGTGGGCTAAACCTGGCCGGGTGGTCAGGTCCACGAGTCGCATCTGATTTCGGCATAGGCCGATATGTATGGATAAATAAATAAAGATAAAAACAAAAATATAAAGGCTAAACTGGGACAAAGAATTAAAATAAAGAAAAATAGAATAGAAATAAGAGAAAAATAAGAAAAGGTCTGATGGGGTTTTGGATGATGGAAGATCAATAGCGAAGCAAGAAGGGAGTTTCATAAATTGAGTTAGTGAGGACTAGTATATGAAAATGCTTCGCATAGGCTACTAGATCTGACCGGGTCGAGTTAACGAGGGAGCTAAGAATTTTTTGGTTCACTCATATGATTTCTAGTCTAAGTGCATTACTGTATTCTGATATGTTGTATGGAATGCTTTTGTCTACCTTCTTCTCTTGATTTATGCCAAGTTTAATGCATATTCAGGTTTAAATTATGTTTATCTGCCATGACTACTTGATGCTCGCTTGTATTTGATGTTATTTATGCAGGTTTGCACATCCGGAGGATGCACACGTTTAGAGGGGGTGGATGTGGTCACGTTATGGAAATCAAGTTAGCAAATCGAATATGAAATGACAATTAGAAGCTCATTCAAGGTAAGTCTAAGATGAATTAAATCATGTATATAAGTAGATTATGCAAATGGGTTGTGCTCAAAAAAGAGAAATCATCAAATTAAATTGGTCCATGTCAAGTTGCATTTGAGAGAGTACATGATGGTAATATGCTATCCAAGAAAATTTATCCTTCAATCTGGGGTTTTTTTTTGTTGCACACGAATGACTAGATATGGTTTGCTTATATATCATTATAATAGGCTATGAGAAAATATGTATGTGTGCTTGTGCCTTCTTCTCTCATGCATTAAATAAGCATGCGTTACAAATACATTCAACAAGAGTATTTAAGTATAACTATGCAAAAGTGTGTGAATGTGTATTTGTATATGTGTGTTGTTTGAGGTGAATGCGAATTCTCATATTGCTAGTGCGTATATTCGCATCCATGAGAGCATGCGGAACAATGCACGTGCATTCAAAACAAAAACTTGTATGTGTTATGTGATTGTGCATGGTGTGCATGTTTTTCATGTGTTTTTGAAGATCATATAATGCAAATGTATATGCATGATTTGAGAGTATTTATTATGCAACCATATTTACGAATGCGTGTAAAACTTTATGTAAATGTATATGTACAACTATATACAAATATCTGCATATAGACATACGTACGTGGATGAATAAGGAAAAAAAAGGGAGAACGGTGACAGCAAGTTTTTTTTTTGGAAGGTATGGATTTCCGTGCGGCAGGGACAGTTTTGAAAAGGAAACATCTGCTGAAGTTCGTTCTATGTCGGGGGACAAGCCACTGATTACAGAGAAGATATAGAACGAAGGAGAAGAAGGGGGAGCGGGTGCAACAGAAAGTGAAGGGATTTGGACATCGAAGAAAAAGGGGGCAAAAGCAGAGACAAAGTCCATCTCAACAAGGCTCTATCCGCGCTCGTGAAAGCTCGAGTACACTGTCAAAAGACATGGCGAAAGCCAAGGAAAAATCGGTTCTAATAAGGCTTGTGTCCGCTGCAGGGACTCGATATTTTTATGTAAAACCCAAGAAACATGGAGAGCGCTGCAAGTGATACGATTGCCATTCACATGGAACGAAACTGAGAGCTACAAATCCAGACGTATACTTGAGAGAACATAAGCTGGAATGGATATGTTGCTTCTCGCAAATTCACTCTAGGTTTTATACCTCTTGTGGTCAACACAAAAAGAGGACTTGCAACCATTGATGTCAAGGACGGAAAGCTAGCCAATTCATGTGAAGCTTACATGTGGCTGATTAGCGGAATGGATGGGGCTCGCAGATGTACTAGTTGACAAAACTATGTAGCTCTAATGTATCCAACAACGACTTCCTCCTCGTCTGACGGGCTACAGAGAACTCTCGATGGCTGAAAGAAAAGGAAAAAGGATGCTGTTCATCGACTAACGAGGGGAGGGGGGAGATCGCATCAACTGGAGCTATCGGGCCTCTTGTTAAGGTGCTCAAGTCTGGAACTGGTGTTGTGCGAGAGAACGCTGCTGCAACTCTTTTTAGTTTTTGTGCTGGACGAGAATAAGGTTGCTGTCGAGGAATCGGTTGCTGAAAGATATGGAATAGAATCTGCAAAGAACCGGGTCTATGGACATTGGAAAAGCCATCTGTGCATTGCTGATATCAAAGAACGAATCTAACAAGGATCAGAGGGCCAAAGCCGCTCGGAAAGGAGCTCATGAAAAGAGGTATGCTGCTTTTTGTTCATAATGAAGAGGATTAAATTCTGTTACAAATGATTGATTTGGATCGATAAGGAGGGGATCTAAATTAAGACGGCAATATCTTGATCAGAAGTGACATCCACATGGTATTGTTAATTAGTCCCTAGTTCCTTAGGATTAAATCGCAATGTTCGGAACAGCTTGCTCTCTTTGGCATGATGTGTATAGACCTCTGTAGCTTGAATGTTTACGCAATAGAAAGTGGATCGCTGGAGAATGAAACCATGTTGTATCAATCAAAGAAGGCTTTGAACAATTGATATGACAACAGCATTAATAAATAAAATGCATGCATTAGGGACAAGAAGTAACATTGTGAATGTAGATAAGGCCATAAGACGTGTAGTACTATAATGCACAAGCGACGAAATATGCAGCACTAGATAGTGTCTATGAAGAAAGGATAGATACAGATGGACAAGCAGGCCTCTCAAACCTGAAAGTCAATGGACTAATATGAGTTTCAAATCCAAGGAGTCTATGATTGACTGCAGACAAATGGTTTCTCCTACGTGTGATGAGTGGATGACTCTATATAATATGCTCTACGTTCAAATAAAACTGAAGACGTGAGGAACATCGTTTGGAAAAGCGGGAGGTTTGGAAAGAGTTTAAAAAGGGATCTAACTTTTCTGTAATTCCAACTGTTGCGAGTTTCAAAGATGCCAAACCTGAATATTCCAGTCGGATCCATGCTTTGAGGACAAACCTGCTAAAAGTATTTCAGTTTCCAGATGCTTATGTACTTTGGATTTTATGTAAATGATTTACTTATGTCTACTAGTTTAATATCGTGTTATGCATAAAAACGTATAAACTGTGATACGAAGGTGAATTTGATGAATGCGATTGCAAATGAAAAGAAGATGGACTGGTATTGTAAGACAGCAAGTGAAGCTGTACATGAAGCTGCAAACCTCAATGTAGTTGAACTCATCTCGATTAAAAATTGTGATGTTCATTTTTTTAAAACTTAAATTTCTGAGTTGTTATACTCTTGATGCGAATTGAGATGTCACATTACCAAAGAGCACGCTAAAGTTTGCACCGTTAAGCCACGCCTGTTCTCTTTAAGTATAAAGTTCAAAACGTGGCTCAGGTTTGCGTTGAAAATTAATGGCCATTTTACTTAAAATTAAAGCTGGAATGGGCTCATGGAAGGCTTTGTCCAGTCTGGGTAGTTTCTCCTCAAAAGGGCAAATTGGAAATCGTTCACATTAAAGGCTTTGATTCGTATTTCCTGAACCTTACCGCCCTCACAATCAAGTCAAGATAAGCTTTACTTTCGCTCTGGTGCTTTCTTTCTGAAACATGATGTAAATCACGTGCATTGCTCTATTATGCATTCTTGTCCTGTAGTTCATTTGTTGAGTCTTGAAAATGCTGAAATCCAGTGATAATAGGCATCCCTAGACCCTCCTTGTAGGTATCTATCATACATGGTTATACGGCAGATTAAGTTTCTGACCTTTGGAGGACGTGTCAGCACTAACCAATCAGCTTTTGATGGGTATTAAGGGGTACTTTCTGAAACCAATAGAGGTGACATTTGCGACGACTACGATTTGCTTGTAGGTGTTTGAAGATCAACAGTTTTCATTGTACCTCAGACCGAATTATTACGTGTTTCCTTCTTTACATTGCGCATATACGCGACGGCATTATAATTTGGAGTGGAATTCATGATTCCGTTTCTTTCCAATGTCATCTTGCATATGGGTTTCATTTGGTTTCAACATGTAATTTCATGGACTGTTGTATTTTCAAATTGAGTTTCTTATGAATGCATCTTCTCAAAAATTCTACACTGCTCGTTTCCAAGCATAATTTTGTTATGAACAATTGAAGCTTTTATGAGTAGTCTGCATATAAAATCTACTGCATAATTACATCTTGTGACTCACTGAAGATTCAACTTCACCTGTGTCGACTCTCAATGAACACGAGAAGCTGTGTGTTCCCTTTTATTATTACCTATAGATTTGTATTATGCTTATGCGTCCGAGTTGAAAAGTGCTTTTGTGCTCATTGTCTCATGTTTGTGCCATCATGTTTTAATCTACACCATAATTTCTAAGGGTTAAATATTCAAACTTAGTAATGTATTATTGGAAACATGCATTAGTTTTACATGCACTCAGTACTCGATATATGAAGGAAAAGAAATGACGTTTTGGGTATTTAAAGGAGAATGAACTTCAACTATTTTTTCTTATACATTGAGATTGAAATTGAATGCCGACATGAAAAGAGAGCATGGATGGTGAAGTGTCTTCAAAGTTTGGTCTAAATACTATAGTTGTTGATGAAATATATTAAGGATATACGGAGAAGTCACTCATAGGATATTAACGCAAGTCAAGCCCATTCCCTTGCAACCTCCTTTTGACGATCTATTCGACATACCTGGTGGACCCGACGTGAAACGCATAGGGAAATGGATTTTTACTTTAAGTGTACTTTGAGCTTACTTTGAGATCGAGCTTAGATGACTTGAGTTGACCATTAGAGTGAGAGACTTGAGGATGAGAGTTTAAGTGCTCGATTATGGAGTTTGACTAGGACTTTGATTTTGACCATGATGGTGGCTATAGGGTTGAATCCAAGAATCTAATCGTTTCAACTACAACCAGGATTCTTGGGCTGTGATAAATAGAAAAGAGAGAGAAGCAAAGTTAGCTTATCGTAAGGAAATTTCTATGCTCTCTACCTCCTTTCCACGATCTATGCGACAGCGCCTTCCACAATTCCTACCCTTTCACATGGTAGAGTGCCCAAGTGCCTTTTTTTAGAGGCCATTGGATCATTCCACTTTGCCTAAGCCCACTTCCTAGGCTCTGATACCAATGTAAGGAATTGAACTCACAACCTCTTGCTTAGGAATCTGATGGGCTAACCCTTGCCCCAAAAGCCGTGGTTGAGGATTACTTCCTAATCCTCTCTCTAGTTCAATCATCTCCTATATGTCAAGGTTGTGGCTTAATCATCTCATACCTATCACTTTATTATTACAGTATGTCCTTCTTTCTCACAAATTTCACAAAACCTTTTCTCCTTGGGAGCTATTATTGAATATCCATGTTTCTTTAATCAACTACTTAGGATGGAAGTAGGACAAAGAGGAATACATTGAGATCTAGAACACTCTTGCTTATGCAACAATGGAGGAAAAGCTATTGGAAGAAAATAGGGTTGGAGATGAGCATGTGGATACCATGGTGGATAGAAACCTAGTCAAAGAAGTACAATTAGGCACTCAGGAAAATAATCGTCCAGCTTTGGTGGTCACTTGGTTGTGGAGCCACCCAAAACTTCTTGAAAAGGTAAAATCTTTCTTGAAACACTATGCAGATGTTTTTGCATGGCATTATAAAGACTTAGAAGGAGTGTCTGCCAATTATGATGGAGAGCACAGAATCCCTCTTGTTGATGGAGCCAAACCAATAAGAGGAAAGAGTTATAGACTTAGCCCAAAATATGATGAAGCTGTTTTATGTGGAAATACAAAAGATGGAGGATGCAAGAATCATCATTCTTGTGGAACACTCAGAATGGATTTTAGAAGGGATATAGTACCAAAGAAGAATACCAACAAAATCAGGATTTGTGTTGAGTTTAGAGCACTCAACAAGGTGACCATTCCAAATGGATTCCCCATGCCTTTTGCAGAGCAGGTCATTGAAGTGTTTGGACATGCATTATATAGATTTATGGATGGCTTATGTGACTATAATCAAATATCCATCCACCTAGGGGATCGTAAAAAGACTACTTTTATTACACCTTGGGGAACATATGTGTATGTAGAAATGCCATTTGGACTCAGAAATGCTCCAACCTCCTTTAACAGGACTGTCAACCTTATTTTTGGACCCTTATTGTGAGAAACACTCAGAATTTTCATGGATGACTTTTCTTCATTCTCAAGATCTCACAAAGAGACCCCTTTGGCTTGCTTGGATCATCACTTGAGATAATTGTAGAATGTTTTTAAAAGATGCAGGGAGACTAAACTAAACTTGAACCCAAATAAATGTCATTTCCTTGTGATAGAAGGAACCATCTTGGGACGTGGTATCTACTAAAGGTATGGCTCTAGAAGGTGATAAATTTATTTCTATACTAACCTTACCTGAATCCAAATCTCCTAAAGACATTCAAAGCTTCTTAGGGCATATTGGGTACCACAGAAGATTTATCAAAATGTATGCTGAAATAGCCAAGTCACTGGCTAAACTTACAGGTAAAGAAGTACCCTTTAAATGGGAAGAAGAAGAAGAGAATACTTATCAGACATTAAGGTCCAAATTAGTGGTTGCACCAATTATTATCACACCAGATTGGTCAAAAACTTTTAATGTACATGTAGATGCGAGTGCATATGCACTAGGTGCAGTTTTGCCTCAACATAGTGAAGAATACAAAATTCACAGATCCATTTAGTATGCTAGTCGAATTTCAACTAAGGCTAAAAAGAATTATATCACCACAGAAAGGGAGGCTCTAGCAATGGTTTTTGTTGTACAAAAGTTTCATCATTATTTGTTAGGTGTGAAATTTTTTATCATCAGTGATCATCAATCACTTAGATACTTATCGAACAAGCCAGAAGTGACTGGCAGGATATGGAGGTGGCTACTTTTGTTCTACGAATTGGAGTTTTTTGTAGTCCATAGACCAGGTAAAGAAAATATCATGGCAGACCACCTATCCAGGATCAACATGATGGATCAAGCATCTGGAGTAAATGATGCTTTTTCGGATGCAAATCTATTCACTGTAAAAGAGCAAGGTTGGTATGTTGACATTAATAGTTTTATTAAAACTGGATTGTATCCAAAGAAGCAAGTGCTATGCAAAGAAAGAGACTTCTAATCAAAAGCAGACCTTTTACCTTCATTGAGGGAGAAATATATAGACAGGGAAAAGATAACATGTTTAGAAAGTGCATGGAAAAAGAAAACAAGGAATTCCTTAAATTTTCACATGAAGGAACAGGTGGTGGGCACCTTCTAGGACATATTATGAGCTAGAGAATCCTTGATGCCGGCTTATGGTGGCCTACATTATTCAAAGATGCAAAGGAGTGGGAAAAAGCATGACATATATGTGTGTATGTGTGTGTATATGTGATGTGTGTGTACGTGTATGTGCATGTATGCATGTGTGTGTATAGATATGTGAGTGTGTATACATGTGTGTGTATTAATATGTGTGTGTGTATGTAATATGCATGTGTGTACGTATGTGTGTGTGTACATGCATATGTGTGTGTATGTATTTATGCATATGCATGTGTATGCACATATGTGTGTGTATACATATGTGAGTGTGTATGTAATATGCATGTGTGTATGTATGTATGTGTGTGTACATGCATATGTGTGTGTATGTATGTATGCATATGCATCTGTATGCACATGTGTGTGTATACATATGTGTGTGTATTTATATATGTGTGTATGTAATATGCATGTGTGTATGCATGTATGTATGTGTGTGTACATGCAAATATGTGTGTATGTATCTCTCTTTCTTTCATCACTCTTTCTCTCTATCTCACTCTATATCAATCGAAAACAAAACAATTACTTACATCGATGTAATTGTTTGAAGAGTTGTCGTCAAAGTCCACTTAATCTTTTCCTTCGTCCAATTCCAAAGAGCTGATGCCAAAAATCTCCTACAAAACAAAAGAAAAGAGAAATTCATAAACCCTAAGCCTAAAACCCTAACCCTAAAACATGTATATGTGTGTATGTGTGTATGTATATGTGATGTGTGTGTATGTGTATGTGCATGTATGCATGTGTGTGTATACATATGTGAGTATATATATATATGTGTGTGTATGTAATATGCATGTGTATGTATGTATGTGTGTGTGTACATGCATATGTGTGTGTATGTATGTATGCATATGCATGTGTGTATGCACATATGTGTGATACATATGTGAGTGTGTATGTAATATGCATGTGTGTATGTATGTATGTGTGTGTACATGCAAATATGTGTGTATGTATGTATGCATATGCATGTATGTATGTATACATGTGTGTGTGTACATGTGTGTATGTATATGTGTGTATACATGTATGTATGTATGCGAGTATGAGAATGAATATGTGTGTGTATGTATATGTGTATCTAATATGCATGTGTGTATGTAATATGCATGTTTGTATGTAATATGCATGTATATATGTATGTATATGTATGTATGCTTGTGAGTATGTAATATGTATGTGTATGTATATGAATGTGTGTATGTAATATGTATGTGAGTGTGTATGTAATATGCATGTGTGTATGTAATATGTATGTGAGTATGTGTATGGATATGTGTGTGTATGTATGTATGCATCTCTCTTTGTCTCGTTCTCTTTTTATAGTTCATCTCTCTCTCTCTTTCACTCTCTCTCTATCTTCTCTTTCATCTCTCTCTCTTTCTCTCTCTCTCTCTCTTTATGTTTCTCTAGATCTCTCTCTTTCTTTCCTCTCTCTCTATCTCACTCTATATCAATCAAAAACAAAACAATCACTTACATCGATGTAATTGTTTGGAGCGTTATCATCAAGGTCCACTTAATGTCGCCCTTCGTCAAATTCCAAAGATTTGATGCCAAAAAGCTCGTGCAAAACGAAAGAGAAGAGAAATTAGAAAAGTGAAAACACAAAGAAAGAGAAAGGGTGCTACAGTATGTGCAATTCTTACCAAAATTTCAGATCTAAAGAAACAGAGATGTAGAGAAAGAGAGAGAGAGAGAGAGAGAGAGAGAGAGAGAGAACGAGAGAGAAAGAGAGAGATGTGTGTACACAATAGGTTTGGAATGTAGTTCGCGCGCGCAAACTCGACAGTAGCAAACTTTGGTTCAAAATGCAAGCAGATGTCGAATTTTTGCTCTCGGGCCCGGTTAAAAGTTGCCTCGGTATGAGCGTCGGTATAAGCGTCGGTATAGGCGTCGGTAACTTACAGTAAAGTACCGACGCTTATACCGGCGATCATACCGAGGCCGTGTATACCGACGATTAAATGACCGTCAGTATTGCATCCGTGGTTTTTCAAGCATTTTCAACGGTCATACCGACGCCGAAGGGTGACCGTCGGTATGGGCAACGTCGGTATGCCCCTCATATGTTGTAGTGAAACTCCTTTTCCTCACTACTCTTTACTTCAAATCATGAGAAACTTGGACCTAGAGAGAACCCATGGGAATTAACTCTTTACTTTAGTCTTCGGTCTTCGATCTTCAAACTTTAATCTTCTTAGCAAATCATGGGAATTGGGAAAATCAATTGGAAACTCTTCTCTTCACTTTTCTTCAAATCATGAGCACACCCGGAGAAAATCCGCGGGGAAACTCTTCACTTTGTTCTTCAAAACTTCTTCTTCACTTCATATAATATCTCGAATGGTACTCTTCAAATTATGAGAATCTGGAGAAAATCCATGGGGAAGCTCTTCACTTCTTTACTTTACTTCGAATGGTAGTCTTCAAAACATGAGATAGCCTAGAGAGAATCCACCATGGAGAGAAGATCCACAGGGGGGGAATCTTCAACAGTACCAATAGAAGTATCATGAAACTTCCATTTATATTTATCCACTTTAATATCCCTTTCCTAGAAATTCCATATGCAACAAATCATTGTTTATATGATTACAAAAAAATCCAACCCAAAACAAAACCTTTTACTTTCTTTTTCTAAGGACCAATCCGGCATAAAATTCCATGGATCCCCTTGCGCTATTACATAGTTGTCTTATGGGAACGTTCATTGATTTGTTAACCTGGATTTGTAGTCTTCATGCGATTCACACAAAATCCAATAACCAATGTCTTTTGAAAGATTATGGATGTGTGTGTATATATATATATATATATATATATATATAATCGATCCTTGTATGACGAATGGATATGCTCTTGAGCAATAGATTATACAAATTGAATCGAAAATTTATTTATTATTATTTTGCTCCCTACAATGCTATTTTTATTCCGACTGTGTAGTCCACCAATCAAAGGGCAGAGCTGAATCACCCAGAGTATCCATCACATTGTGTGCAATCTCTTGAGTTTCTGAACTCGCATAAAATTTGATCACGTGACGAAGGCCAAATTGCTCTTTATCCAAATTGTTCGAGATTTTTCAATATTCTCCCATTTACCTACACCTTCACTTACATCAAGCCAACTTCAATCCCCAAGTCTTTCTCTCGTTTCCAACCTTCATCTCTCTCTCTCTCTCTCTCTCTCTCTCTCTCTCTCTCTCTCTCTCTCTCTCTCTCTCTCTCTCTCTCTCTCTCTCTCTTTGCACAAGCCCCAGAGTGGTTTCCACACACCGCCATGTGCCTCTCTCTCTCTCTCTCTCTCTCTCTCTCTCTCAGCTCATCACCTCTACATCTGCCCCCTATGTGTGATCAGTCCTCTGTTGTTCGTGCTCTACAGGACTTCTCTCTTCTCTCTCTCTCTCTCTCTCTCTCTCTCTCTCTCTCTCTCTCTCTCTCTCTCTCTCTCTCTCTCTCTCTCTCTCTCTCAATTTTTGCACTTCTTCACCGCCTCTATTGTCTTCCCGATCTCTCTCTCTCTCTCTCTCTCTCTCTCTCTCTCTCTCTCTCTCTCTCTCTCTCTCTCTCTCTCTCTCTCTCTCTCCTCGATCGATATTTCTCTATCTTTCTCTTCACTACGAATGCCACTCTATATTGCTCTCTCTCTCTCTCTCTCCGGTTATTTTGCCTTCACTTCTGCTACACATGCTCTACAGGCCTTCTCTCTCTCTCTCTCTCTCTCTCTCTCTCTCTCTCTCTCTCTCTCTCTCTCTCTCTCTCTCTCTCTCTCTCAGGGGATTCCTCCATGTTTGTAGCTCTCTATAGTGTCGATAACTCTCTTTCTATCTATCTATCTATCTATCTTTCTTTCTATGTTATTCTATACAACAGTGTCGATCTTAATCGATCCTCTGCAGCACTTCTTGCTCTCTTTGTTTGTGAATAATTTGGGGATCTGCAAGCACTATTGTGCTAAGCTTTGTCATCTGAGTCTTAATTCCTTCTATTCTCTATCGCAGAATTTGTGCAGAACTTCCGATATTGAAGTTCGGCAGATAAAGGCTTGACTAGAAAGATTTCTCTCCATGATGCAAAACGATACACTTTCTAGATAATTTTTAGCTGTGATCATAAGAGCAGATGCTGAAGAAGCTTCGCCAGCAATGTTAATAAGTGTTGTTGTCCCATAGTCCATAGATTAGTACAGCAGCTAGACAATCAAATAAGCGCCCTCTTTCCCAATTGAATTTTGTGTTGCCTTCATTTGAAGTATATTGACAGTTCATTGTCCAAAAATCTTCCAGCTGATGAGCTTGGATTTCCCAATACCACTCCACTACGAATCCTAGAATATACGAAAGTGACTAAGAAGGAGCCTTTTATCATTTCCTACAAAAGGAAATACGAAAAAATCTCCTAGTAAGATTGTCTGATATTGTGTGAAGGATGCCCCTATTCGCAAGTCGATCTGCTGTCTGGCGTCAACAGCATCTGCAAAAGGGGAATTATGCCGAGTAAGATTTGGAGCAGCGTGATGGATGTCCCTTTGGATGAGAGCAAAAAATCGGGCTCGCCAAATATTAAGCCGAGGGTTGGAGGACCAACATATTTCCACTACTTCATATGCAATGTTTCACCTTCATATGCACAAGCCAGAAGCAGCACCGCGCCTCTTCTTGTAGGGGTCTTTGCTATCCCTGTCACATTGTTTTAAGACATAACCAATCAACTTGCCATAGTTCTCTGTCAAACTTTGAACTATTGCAAAAATGTTCCCCTTTATTTTAGGAAGCTTTTCTAAGAGACATATTGTTTTGATTGCCAGATTCTCAAAGTTCTGAAGACGATCTATTGCAGCTCCTATGCAAAAACTTTCCTCCATGTATGACAATGTCATTTTCAATGCGAAAATGGGCTGGAGTGAGGTTGGCGATAAATCACTGAAAGGACTAATGCTAAAAGATCTAGAACACATTCCACCTTTGCACATAATTATTGTGCCCCTGTTCTACCGTTCTCTATCGTGCTCTCTAATTCTATCGATCTTGCCCAATTTCTCTCTCTTCTTCTGCACTTTGATCATCTTCATGCGTTTCTCTCTCAATAAAACAATAATGAACTTACTAAAAATTAATATGCACAACAAATAAACCAAGAAATTGCAGTAATATAGAAGGGGTATGGTTGTCTCTCTTTCTCTCTCTCTCTCATAAAGCATGAACATATAAAGGCGAAACATGAACAAGAAAAGAATGAATAAGAAAAGGGTAAGAGAGCATACCTAAAGAGAAGATCCACGGGGAAAGAAACATGAGGATTGGACATCTATTTATAGGTTTCCCCATAGCACTTCTCTCTAGAATCTTCTAACCTCCCTTTTGATCCTTTTTCCATGTTCTCTTTCTATTTTTGGAAAATCCCATCTTTTGTTTCTATTTTTTATTTGTCCCCTTTTATTTCTCTAATTTTTCTTTTTCTATTTTTATTTGTATTTTTCCCTTTTTATTTTTGACTAAGGGTTTTCTCTGGTTTCAAACCTACATACAAGTTTAATTAAATTAAAGGGCTAGACTTAGGATAAAAGGAAAAATTAAGGCTCCAACCTAGGGTTTCCAATCAGGGAAAGTTAGGGTTTGCCTATGATTAAGGTCAAGCACATCAATTAATGGGTTTTTTACACTTATGGACTGAAATCCTAGGTTTTCTAATGGTCAAACCCAGGATTTCAAATAAGGTTTTCTAAGGGTTTAGAGTTAGCCTAATAAGCTATTTAAAAATATAGGTCTCATCTATAAAATTGGCATAATTTCTCATCTCATAATTATCAAATCAATCAAAACATGCAGATTTTATAACTATTGTTTTTGTAGTAAAAAACACCATATCCTAGCCATAAAACATTGAAATAAATTTGCAAAAAGAATATTAATGTACACTTAGCGAAGCGATTTCATCTTGATATTCACCCCCACTAAACCTGCAGATCATCCCAATGGGCCAACCTACAGAACCCAATAGAAGCGTATCACGATTCTTTTGAAAACTCTTTTCAGGTTTATGTTTCTCTTTTCAAGAATTGAAATGTGATCTCTAAAAATTTATAAAGGTTAGTACAAATTTTAGAAAATAAAGCAGATTCAAGCTTCACAAACATCTTACTATGTTTTCGCTTTTGCAATTAGTCAAGCCATCATATGAATAAATCGTAGGTTTCATAGATCTTTCGTTCATTCAACTCATTCAGATCTAGCGACTTTTCCTAATTACTAACATATACTAAGCTCTACTAACTCAATTTGTAAAAATATTTCATTATTTCCCTAGTTATCTCCTATTGTCCAACTCTCCATTAGATCTTTTCTTTTATTTATTTATTTATTTTTCTTTTTCTGTTTCTTTTTCTTTTCTTTTATTTTTCACTTCATCTCAACTCAACAGTTTTTCTTTTTATTTTTATTTTCACAAGTTGACCTATGCTAAAATCAGGTGAGACTCATGGACTTGTCTGCCTCGCCAAGTTACCCCACGTGTCTCTAGACCCGACATAGCGCACGATAGACAATGTTAGCCCTACATGAAATGGATGCAGCTTGTGTCTCATATTACCCGGCTAGAGTGACTCCACCCGTCTACTGACCCATATAGGTGCATGACAACATAGAGGCTAGATCTATGACAAAACTAGCATCAGCTCGTGGCCTTGATCACCCGACCAAGGTTGCTCCATCCACCTACTAGCCCATCCTAGTGTGTTAACAACACATGCACATACATATACTGTCTGCTTTAATATGAAGGATTTCTTGAATCATAATCTATATGGAGGTAGGATCTTGCAAGAAATAAATGGTAGGATGCAAAAAATCCCACTCACTAAGCGTTCAAATCTATCAACATATATACACACTCAATTTAAGTGTGCCATCACATTCCCAAGTTTCCACTCCCAAAAGTCTCTAGTCTATTGACTGATTCTATTCATATCATCTCTAGTCCTTCATGCTTCATGCAAAACCACAATAGATGTTTGCTACCCTGACCCTACTTGATTTTCCTAAACTTCTACACATGTTTATCACACACAAAAATGCAATGCATATGTTCTTTGAACGAAAATGGATTTCAAATTGGAAAAAATTGACCTCGTTAATTTCATTCATCTTCATCGTTGTTCGATCTAGCTTTTCTTTAATTTCCTGATTTATTGTTCTTCATCAGCATTAGTGTTGGAGACCTTTAATTCTCCAAATATCTGATGTATCTTGATTTAGGAACTCCTCCATATCAAGAATAAACCAAACTTTACACAAAATTTACATTAACTTTCAAGTTCATCAAGAAATACTTCTCTATGTGAAGATTTCTTCAGCTTCAACAAGTCTGTTTCAAAAATAGACTTCTATCTACACATGACTTTGATTTTAATAATTCAAATGATGCGCACGCATTCATAATACCTTTGTACCATCATAATGATCATTATTTCTTCAAAAGAACCATTAAATCTTTAATTTGATCACTTGGATCAAATAAATGTTAGAAACTACCTTCCAAAAATGACAACTTTGACATGGTCAACTTGATAAGCTTATTTCTCTCAAAGTATAACCCGTTTTGCTAGATGAAAAAGGTTCCTTCTCTTCTAAATTAAATATTGAACGCTCATACATAAAAACATTTACACTGAGCACTAAGATCCAAGCAAATCTTTGAGTAGCAAAATATGCGATTATGAGAACTTCACTCATAGACTTCTACATATGAATGTTCCTACTTGTCATACACACAACCTGAAGAGAATTAGATCATCAAAATTTTTTGATAGATTGATTAGCTTCTGAATTATATATGTACAAAAGACTTCCTGATCCATATGATCAGGCTGAGAGCATTCTAGAATAGACTAGTCGCTAATCTGAGAAGAAGACTCTCTACACATTGCTCTCTAAAGAACTTGAGTTCTATTGAGTCTATTCTCATTCGTACTTCATTTCCTATGTATGTCATGACCATACACAAGTGTATATATACATATGAGTATGAAATCTTCATAACATCAAAGTATTTTTGAAGTATTTTCCAAAACTAATGTACATACGTATGTAGAACATCTCTTCTTGAATCTTCACTTGACTTCATGCTTTTTTCTTAACTCTTTCTTCCATTTCTTCACTCCTAAGATTCATATAATCATCAATTGGTGATTTTCTTGCTCCAATAGCTCCCCCTCAATCATCAATTGTGATTACCTACATCTTCTTTATGCGTGCCATCTCTCTAAACCTTTGTAACTTGGGTCCATCGAAACTATTTGTCAGCATATATGCCACTCGCTCTTTTGTTGGTACATACATGACTTCAATTTCTTTATTAAGCACCTTTTCTCTTAAAAAATGATATTGAATCTCTATGTGGTTAGTTTTGGCATGAAAAAGAGTATTAGCTACTAAATAAAATGAACTCATGTTATCTCCAAATATGATTGGAGTACTCTAATTAATCCCAGCACTTCTCAACAAAGTCTTCAACCAAATTACTTCTTTTGCAGCTTCCACTATTCCTTTGTACTTAGCTTCTATAAATGATAAAGCAGATGTATGTTGCTTCTTTTAACACTAAGAGATTAGCTTACCTCCAACATAACAAAGGTAACTATGAGTAGATCTTTTATCATCTGAATTACTTGCCCAATTTGCATCACTAAACACTTTAATACTAGTATCAAAAGTGAATCCATAATACAAACCTTCATTAAAAGTCCCTTTGATATATCTTAGCACTCTTTGTGTTGCAATCCAATGAGTTTTATTTGGGCAATGCATAAATTGTGCTAAGAGACCAATCGCATATGAAAGATCTGGTCTTGTCAAGGTAGCATAGATTAGAGTACCTACCAAAGTCTGACATGTATTCATGTCCTTGAACTCTTCTCCTCCATACCTTCTCAATTTGTGATTGACCTCCAATGCTGTGGTTGAAGGCTTACAATTCTCTATATTAAACTTCATCAGAGGATTCGTCAAATATCTTTCTTGTGTAAGAGATACTCCATGTTGATTATACATAACCTCCATTCCTAAAAAACTAAGACAAATTTCCAAAATCACTTATCTTGAATTCCTTTTCCATTTGCTTCTTGAGATCCTTGATTCCTGGAGCATTTGTACCTGTGACAATAATATCATCAACATAAATGCAAACATAAATGTATCCATCTTCACTTGCTTTCACTAGCAAACTACTATCTGCCTTTGAAGCTTGATATCCAAGTTCATTCAAGAACTTGACAAGTCCATAATTCCATGCCCTTGGAGCTTGGTTCAAGCATACAAAGATCTCTTTTGCATACAAACCTAATATGATCCATTTGACTCTTTGAAACCCTATGTTTGCTCCATCTATACTTCGTCTGCAATATATCCATTTAAAAATGCATTCTTTACATCTAACTGAGATAACTTCCAACCTTTACATGTAGTAATAGCAATTAGAGTTCTGATTGTAGACATATTAGCCACTAGACTAAAGGTTTCATCATAGTCCACTCCCTCTGTTTGGGCATATCCTTTGACCACAAGTCTAGCCTTGTACCTAGACACTTTTCCATCTACAAATCTCTTTGCCTTACACGCCCACTTGCATCCAATTACCTTCTGTTTTCTTGGTCTTGGCACCAATTCCCATGTATTATTTTCAAGTAGAGCATCATAATCTTCTTGCATTCATTTTTTCCAATTTTTTTTTACCTTTTGCTTCATCATATGTTGATGGATCTTCATCTATCTTCACAATGTAAGCATAATCTTTGGTTGTCTAGAAAGATGTATCATAGCTATACCTGATACGTTGTTTTCTTTCTCTTGATGATCTTCTAATTTTTGCACTTCTTGAAGTCTCTGCTTCATTTGGTTTTGGATCAAACCTTGGTCTCTCTTCATCATTATCCTGCATTTCATTTCTATAAACATCATCATCATCATTATCTTCTTCATATACCTTCATCTTTGACTTTCCTTTCCTTTTGATTTCTTCAAGATCTGTGCAAACATTGTTTGACCCTATAAACCATGTGTTTTTCTCATCAAATGTGACATCTCTTGAAACAAGAAATTGTTTTTTTGAATGGACTCCACAATATGTATCCCATTTGTCTATCATCATACCTAATGAACACATAATTTTGTGCTTTAGGTTCTAGCTTATGTGTCAATTAATATGGAACATAAGCATATGCCAAACACCCAAATATTTTGCAATGATCAAGAGTAGGTTTCTTACCCTACCATGCTTCATAAGGAGTCATTTCCTCCAAAGCTTTGCAAGGCAGCCTATTCACAAGATAAGTTGCAGTATTGAATGCTTCTACCCACATGTAATTAGGGCACTTCTTCTCCTTCATCATTGATCTTGCAAACTCTACAAGAGTTCTATTTTTTCTTTCTGTAACTCCATTTTGTTGTGGGGAATATTTGCAAGTAGCTTCTCTTTTTATACGTACATTCCACATATAATCATCAAATTCCCTAGAAAAATATTCTCTCCCTCCATTTGATCTCAACCTCTTAAGCTTTTGACCTATAACTCTTTCTCGATAAGCATGGTAGAGTTTCAATGTCTTGAACACTTTAGATTTATCCTTGATTACATACAAAGTAATCCACCTAGTTGCATCATAAACAAACAACACATAATACATTGATCCATTTATGCTATAGTCCTTTGAAGGACCACATACATTTGTACAACCAATTCAAGCATATTTGAATACCTTTATCCTTGCTTGCTGTATGATTTCTTGTAAGCTTTACCTAGCTGACAATCCTCACACTTGTATATCATATGTTGACCTTCAATATTTGGTAGACCAAGTATTGCACGATTCTTTGTCATCTCTTTTATTGATGTTTCATTGAAATGCCCTAACCTCTTATGTCATAGATCCAAATCACACATCTTTTGACTTCCATAAGTGAATAATGCATGTCCCACATTACCTTGTACTTTGAGAGTGAATAACCTTCCTTCCTTTTTTTCTCATAACAATGTTTTTATATCATTGACTTGGGTCTTCAACACAAACACTATCATTTGTAAATCTGACTTCATATCCCTTTTGAACAATTTTCCCTACACTTATTTGATTTCTAGGAATTGCTGGAACATAAAGTACCTTTCTTAAAACTGTGCTTCCACTCTTTATCCTCACTGATCCAATGCTTTCAACTTTGTGCTTGGTTCTCCTTTTTGAACTGTATGTCCATTCACTCTGACTTCCATATCAATCATTAAGGAAATATTTCCACTCAGATGATTGATCCATCTTGAGTCAATATAAAACACCATTTGATCTTCATTAATTGCTTCATGTGTTGCATTCAAGATGTGAGTCAAGTAATCCTTCTTACCTGAAGCGTAATTGTAATAAGTGTTATTGTACGACTGAGTTTGGAAACTCCTTCCACCTCCTCTAGCAAATGAATCCTACCACCTCTTCCTCTGAAATTACCTCTTTGATTTCTTCCTCCTCTTCCTCTAAGTCTAAAATTCTGATTATAACTTCCACCATTTTCATTATTGTACTAAAAATCATTTGCCAAATGATTTGTTCTTCCACAAATCCAAGAATCTTTACGTTTTCTTTATTCTTAACTCCTCTACCTTACCCTCTAAAATTCATCTTTCAGTTTTTGAAGTTCACTTGACTTGAAGATCCTTCTTCATCATTTGACTGCTTGCCTTTAACATTCTTCTTCTTGTCTTTTGAATACATTGCTTGACTTGAGCTTCTATCAATCTCTCCTTTAATGTCTTGCTCAAATGTTAGCATATGTCCTAGTAATTGATTTAGATCAGGAGTAAAATGATCTAATGATAATTCTATAGACAATGTAAAAGGCTTCCACTTTTCATCTCCTCTTAGACCTGTAAGTATTTTCCTTACCAACTTGTCTTCTTCAATGTATTCATCTACTGCTCCCAAACTATCTGCAATGTCCTTCATACTTGTAACATAATCAAAGATTGACTGAGAACCTTTCTTCTTGAATGTTCTAAACTAAGCCTAGAGTGAAGTCTTCCTCGATTTGGTTGTGTTTAAAAAGTGTTCTTCCAAGGCATTCCATACATCTGCTGCACTTTCTACTCCTCTTATGTGTGGTAGAAGATAATCATTTACAACGATGCTAATGATGCTCCTAGCTTGAGCATCTTTCTTCATCCAATTCTTCAAATGTGCAAGTTCTTCTCTTATTGGAATTCTTGGATCCTTAAACTCTGGCTTTTCTTTTTCTACTCTAATGAATTTCATCAAATCTTTGCTCATGAGGTGTGCCTCCATCCTCATAGACCATGTTGGATAGTTCTCTCTATATATAGCTTGTCAATTTGCAATCTTTCTCCCATCTCTTGACTTATTTGATATGGAGCTTTAATCCTTCTTGATCCTTTGCACTTAAATTTTGTACTTCTTCAGGTTTTCATCAAGACTTTAACCGTTGCACCTTCAATTCACAAGATCTTTGATGTTTGCAACACTCGGGGTTCTCCTTGCTTCTTCTTCACCTCCATTTGACCTTTCAACTCTGATACCACTATTGGAGACCTTTAATTCTCCAAATGTATGATCTATCTTGATTTAAGAAGTCCTCTATATCAAGAATAAACCAAAATTTACACAAAATTTACATTAACTTTCAAGTTCATTAAGAAATACTTCTCTATGTGAAGATTTCTTCAGCTTGAACAAGTCAGCTTCAGAAATGGACTTCAATGTCTGCACATGACTTCGATTTTAATCATTCAAATGATGCGCACACATTCAGACTACCTTTGCACAATCATAATGATCATTAATTCTTCAAAATAACTATTAGATCTTTAATTTGATCACCTAGATCAAGTATGTGTTAGAAACTTCTTTCCAAAAATGATGACTTTGACATGATCAACTTCATAAGTTGATTTCTCTCAAAGTATAAGTTGTTTTGCCAAATGCTTTTAGCCAAAGCTTCCTTATCTTTTAACTTAAATTTTGAATGTTGAAACATAAGAAACTTTACACTGAGCACTAAGATCCAAGAAAATATTTGAGCAGCAAAATGCACGATTCTGAGAACTTCACTTGCAGACTTCTACATATGAATGTTTGTACTTGTCATAGACACAAACTCAAGAGAATTAGATCATTAAACTTTTGTCATAGCTTGATTAGCTTCTGAGTTAGATGTATACAAAAAAATTATAGATCCACAAGATCAGGTTGACAGAATTGTAGAATAGACTAGTCACTAATCTCAAAAGAAGACTCTCTGCACATCTCACTCTAAAGAACGTGAATTTTATTGACTCTATTCTCATCTCTAATTCATTTCCTATGTATTTCACGGCTACACACAAGTGCATATATACATATGAGTATGAACACTTCATTACATCAAAGTATTTTTTAACTATTTTCTAAAACTAATGTACATAAGTATATAGAACATCTCTTCTTGAATCTTCACTTGACTTCATGCTTTAAGCTTAACGCTTTTATTCATTTATTCACTCATCATGATCATTCATCATCATCATTATTCATTCTTATCAATCATCATCATCAATCATCATCATCAATCATCAATCATTATCATTCATCATCATGAGTCATCAATCATTATCGTTCATCAACAATTCTTAATCAATTTAATACTTCTTTCATTATGATTTGTCTTTTTCAAAGTCTTAGGAGTCGAATTCATTCTTACATTTCCCTCGATTTGATTAATAATATCATCAAGCAGCTATTTCTCTCCTTTGTTAACTCATTTATTATACTTTATATCTTCTTGAGTTTCCTTTTTACTCTTTTCTCATTACGGGAAAAAAAGAACCCTGCATGGGCCTTTTAGATTAAGGAGTGATTAGGCATGGACCAATGAGAAGAGGGTGGTGGCCACAGCCTAGTCCCTTAATCACATAGGCTAGACATAGGCTTCCCTTGTTTTTGTGTGGACAAAGAGCTAAAAACCATATAGAATTGGTGGTTTTTCTTAGAGGATGGTTTTGAGAACCTCAAATTCATTTAGAGCCATTTGATTCATAGAAGATCTAAGGGCCACTGTTGAATTCAAAAAGTCAAGACATGGACAAATTTCCATCCTTGGATTAACTTGAGATTGAATGGATGAGATCCATGCAATCATTACAAGAGGCACCTTTTGGAGAGAACCATTGGATTTTGGCTTCAATCCAATGGTGCAATTTGAATTCTGTGAAGTTTGAGTGCTTAAGTTTGTAGCCATTAGATCTAGGAAAGATTTGATGGCTTGAATTCACCCCAAACATCAAAAGGGTACCTTTAAATGGTAGCCACTAGATGTGCCTCACATCTGATGACTGACATGCATCCGGAAAAGAGGCTCAATCCAATTCCCTTACATCCATTAGATCTAGGATGATCCAACGGCCAAGCTTTTCCAGAGAGAGTTCAAAATCTTGTCCCCACCCCCACGAATTCTCTTGTATTCTCTCTCTACATTAAAGTGTACTTTGATATACAACATTGATTCGATCGATTTAAAGGCTCAGAGATGCTCACATATGAGAGGAAAAAGATGATATTTCATATACATTCTTTTATTCTACAATACCACTAGTGCTTTCATGTGTCTCCTTAAACTCATGGATTAAGCATTTTAATCCATAAAAGTTAGGGAACCTTACAAGGCCCATGTGGGGCTCATGTTTTTCCCTAATGTTGTTCAATCTGTTTATCTTCTTGAGTGTTCATATCAAAGTTTAGTTGACTTTGTAATTTTGTAACTTTCTTCTGATCAAATGGATTCTCATTAGTTAAAAGCTTCGGGTCAAATGAGACATAGACTTCTTGGTCTTTCTTTGATTTCTCTCAAATTTCTCCATCAGCCTTTCTTTCATCTATCTCTATTTGTTCTTTTAATATCTGGTCAATATTTTGTTTGTCGTCCTTTATCTGTCTACCTTTGTTTTCTTCAATAGGTTTCTCTTGACTTTGAATAGATAGCATACTCGTTTGTTCATCAGATTTATTATTCTCAAGCGTTTTTGGTTTCCACATATTTGGAAATGACTTTGATCTATTTTTGGTCTCCTCGAAGTATTCCTTCATCCCACCTCTTATTACATTCAAATGTAAAGGGGATCGATATTTACCTTTACGTTCTCGTAATAGTTTATGTTAGCATGGACTTTCATGTTCCAGACAAACCCAAAACATATGTCCATACTGATCATACCAAAAGCATTGTATACTTCTCTTTTCAGACCAATTCAATTTTCTAGGTATCACTCTAGGGATGGATCTTCTAAGATCAAATGACTGTTTATGTGCAGATATACCTTTGACTTTGACCTCACATTCATGGTCACATTTAAATACTTGTAGATCCTTAATTTGGTTGGTCAACAAGTCAATCTTATGTTTCAATTCTAAAATCTGAGAATCCACTACCTCTTTTACGTCAGTAAAGCTTATGCCCTTTAGTTAAATAGTATCATATATTGCGTTTATAGTTTGCATTAGGGTCATAACGATAACGAACTTTGATTTTATAGATTCATTTATGCTAATTTCCAGCTCTTTAAATCATTCATATCTTCTAAATTGTTTGTCAATCATTTCCTTCATTTTATTTTTTCTCTTGTTATGATCTAAGCTATGAAAGAACTAGATTTTTAATCTATGCATCAATAAAAACGTGAACACCCATATGGTCTAATTTAATGCAAGAAGTGGATGATCATTCTTGTTGACAAAAACAATCTTTCTCTTTTCATGTGTGGAACAATGTAGATATTCAAAGAATTTAAAATGCTAGTACCTAGAATATCTGATCTGATGTTGAGGTTCCTATTTCTCTTCTGAAGGAGTGGGTGGTGCATTGAGGATCACTAGGGCAACTGCCTCGCTTCACATCAATTTCAGGTGTCGGGAAGATTAGGAGGTCTAAGGGGAGAACAACATTGTCGATGGGAAAGCAATGGTTGGTGGATCAGATCAACGACTGGTATTATGGTGCACATGGGGTGCTTTTGGTGAACTCAAATGAATAGGAAGATAATCGAAGAGTGATTAGATCACTATTGGACTATATTTCCTCCAGAAAATAGATTCCATTCTTTTGCTTAACATAAATCAAGCTTGACTTAAGAACCTCACTTTTGAAATAATTCATTGAGCTTTTACTTAGTGAACAAGGTAATGATGAAGCTAATCTGCATATAGTCCTGATTTATCCATCTACCCCTTCTCCATCCCTTCATCTACCCCTTTTTTTGATCAACAGTGCTTCTTAATCTCTCATAATGATCTTATTATTCTTCAGTCACCCCCCCTCCAAGAGAACTATATCTCGTGCAAGAGAGCTATATTTGTCAGCACCCCCTTCTTTTATGTCTTGCTTCAGCCACCAAGAGTCTTCCTCATGCCTTGTACATTCCTCCCCTTTGTACCTACCAACAACCCTTTTGAAGCTCCACCTTGGAGAAAACACACCCCTTTCCCATGAAGATCTTTTTCTGGTTTTAGCCCCCCTCGAAGATGTTCCACTTTCTATATTCACTTTTTATGCCATTCCTCTGATTTGATTCTCCACTAGAAACAACTAGAACTTTGGAGTTTTATCCGCATCATGTTCTCATGACAAACAATGTTGCATGAAATAGAAATAGTGGTGTTTCATATCACTATATTTCAACGACAAGACATCGGCTAAGATGTACACAATCCGCTGTGGTCGGGTTCACATGCGCTTAGGGGTGCACATGGGGTGCCAAGTACATAAACTTGAGTTTAAATCTATTGATAAGAGAAGATCTCTTCCTTGAACTTGCACGTGTCTCTCATGATCTTTTTACTAGAGGGTGCTACACTTACTATGACATGAAGTCTCAAAGGAAATCGAAACAATGCAAATATTTAATGCACACATTCAGTTGATTGCAATTAATGAAAAGTTTCATCGCAACTAAGTTGAAGTTCAAGTTATCAAAGCGTTTGTCCAATTAGCAACGAGGAGATAGGTTTATTCTTCTGTGTATCCTCAATCACTTTTATTCCATCCTTTTGGTTATTTTCTTTTAGTACTTTTACAAATGTTTGCAAATGCAATGTAAGAGCTCAATTAATCGTTTTTTCTCTCATAGAGAAGCGGAGACTATAAATGCAGGTTATCTTGTTGGCATGCGTGCAGCAATCATCAAAACAAAATACAACAGAGTCCATACGTGGTTGCCAGAATTTGCGAAGTTTACTCTAATGACTTAGAAGAATATCTCCATTTACAAGAACAATGCATATCATTTCCAATAAGTGTGAAACACGTCCGTCTCTCGTGACATGCATTTAAGAACAATAAATGGAAGTTTATTCTGTTAATGAAAGACATAGGTTCTCAGCAACAAAACATCCATGTTGACTAGTCATTATTCCAAACCATTGAAATGCAACGCATACTGATTATAAGTTTACATTCTTTGATTCACAATAATGAACTTTTAAAAGCACCAGTTTTTCGCAAAACATTACTTTACATGTAACCTCAGTGCCAAAACACTGCTCCCTAGGAGCATATGTGAAGTTCAAAACATTTAGCGTTGGTTTCAGCAAGAAAGTTAGAAACTCTTAAGAAATATTACTCAAAAAAAAAAAACAAAGTTTGGAAAAAAATAAACCTGTAACTTGCAGATGCGAGCATCAAGGAGAAGCTAATTCCTCATTTTCCCGAACAGAAAAAAAAAATCCCTTTTTACAACAGCTTTACAATATGTTCTTGTGCGAATGAGAAATGCTAGATGTAGGCATTCGCTATGAACATCAGCAATGAACAGACTTTTGTCACTCTGACACATGTTTTTGTAGACTCATCATACATATCATTCGAGTTTGGAGTTTCATATTTCCATCTGTGTACGGCCATCGCTGATTCAAACAAATCTCACATATCTATAGCGCAGCATAGAAATAATATTATGATTCTTTTCGTTCTGTAGCTCAGTTTCTTTATATCTTGAGGTGTATCTGTGTATTAGCCTTGAGGTAGAAGTGATCTTCCGTTCGTATCCTTCTTAAACTTCGAAGTGCATTCCACCCAGTTAATCTTCAGCAAGTGCATCCATCCAGTTAATCTTCAGCAAGTGCATCCATCCAAGATTAACATGTAGCATTTCCTCCACCCCCATCAGACAAAGGAACATAAGAAAACTATCATGTAAGAACTGCCAAAGGTGTTCAAACCCTTCACCTTCCCTAACAAGAACAATCCTGATTCACCTTTCTTGACAGAAATCAGCAGCACCATGGCAAAAGTAAAGTACTATTTAGATTTCTTATCCATAGCAAGTTGAACCTGCTCATATGAAGACTGCAAGATTCCTGTCCAAATCCGTTTTGTTTATTTCACCTTTTCTCTACTGTTCGAGAAAGAAACTAGATGTACAGAAGATCTACAAACCTCTCCAATAGAAAGTGCCCCTGCCGCCTCTTGAACCTTCTGATCCCTTCAAAGTTCTGCTAATTCTCCTCCACTACCAACCTTGATAAGCCTGGGAACCCTCTAAAGTTTGCCTTCTCATGGGGCACGTCATGCGGAGCTCGCTTGGTCTCAGATGGCACAATGATAATTGCCTATAAAAAATCCCGAGCATCAAAGAAACCATTGATTATCAAATTAACCTCAATAAGAAGTGGTGCCTGTTGTGGACGTGGCTTTGGTGGGACATGAAGTTCATGGCTATTTGGCACCCCCTCATAGAAATCAAAAAGTATGTCCTCTTATGGCAAATCCTTCATTGTGGAATCTGGACCAACCTTAAGGCTAGCAAAATTTGTGGGATACCTTCCTGGTGCAAATGCTACTACCGGTCTATCGAAGATGTTTCTCACATCTTCTTAAATTGTCCCAACTCCAACAAGCTCTAGCGGATTGTCAGAAAGAGAATTAGACTCCATAAACATATAACTTGGAAGCAAGCTCTCATCAGAGAAGCGATCGGCTGCTCCCTGACTCTCTGGAATGCCATCAGAGCAGAGGTCCTATGGAAGATCTGGTGGGAAAGAGGTGCTTTTAACTTTGGTGACTCCCCCAAAGAGTGTTCGATTGAGAAAGCGATGTTCCTCCTTGGTAAAAGGATCGTTAACTGTAAGAAATCCCCCACTTCAGGCATCACCACTCCTCCTTTTCATCAACAACAAGCTTAAACCCATGTGGGCCGTGAATGAGGGTGATTTGAGGGTGATTAGCCTTCTTTATAATGCCTTCTAAACTGTATAAAACCTACCCCTGCTTTGTGGGATTCAGGGGATCCCGTGGGCACTAGACCCCTTCTCTTGTACTTTTCTTTTAATTAATTCAAGTTGGGGAGAGTAGGCTAAGGCCAAACTTCCTTTATTAAAAAAAACCGTGGTACGAAATATCACTATGACTAGAACTGCCTGTTTTGATCCTTATCTCTCTCTCTCTCTCTGGTGCCATCTCCATTCGACATCACTATGTCTATAGCCATCGGTTCCCATCCATGCTTTTATATCTATGTGTGTGTGTGCTTGCGCTCATTGGTCCACATCAATCGATTATGGCTCTCTCTCTCTCTCTCTCCATGTTGGCAGCAGTCAGGGAACCGAAGGAGCCACAAGACGAAGAGAGTCAAAGCGAAGGGACAACACAAGCAGACATGGCAATCAAAGAAGATCTGGCAAGTAGGCCATCTAATTTTTCAGACATCAAGGAGTTGAGCACACAAGAAGAAAGAGCAAGTAGGGAGCTCAAAGAGGTGTATGACATATCAACAGAGAAAATCCCTACAGAAATAGCGATTTTCATCACTAAAAACCATTGTAAATATCATTTCGTATTTTTGTAGCTCCATTTTGTGCAAGCCAAGGAGTCCTTGAGCTTGAGGAGCTTTAGAAGTATCTACCTGCCAATTTTCATATTTTTTAGATCTCGTTTGATCCCTCTAATAAGCCATGGAACCTAATTTTTAACTAGGCCGGACACTAGGTCTGAACAGGGCCAAAGCTAGTCAAAAACTATAAAAGGAGCTAGAGAGCTCATTTTTGAGGTTGGATTGTAATTGAAATGAACTTGTAAGAGCTTTTTGAAAGTAATCTAAGAACTCCATTGCTTCTCACTCTTTGTCTTGCCGTGTGTGCGCGTGTGCGTGTATGTGTGTGCATGCTTGTGTGCTTCTCACTCACGCACTTGTGCCTCCACTTGCTCGAGGCCTTCATACCATCCTCACATCTTCCCGGATTGACATTAAAGGAGGTGCTACTCATCACTGAGCTACACCAAATTTTGGCACCGTTGCCGGGGATCGAGCCTTGAGGACGATCGTGTGATGGTAAGACGTAGATTGGAGACGTTGGCGTTGTAGGTAATCTCTTTACTTTTCCTATTTTTCTCTTTCTTACCTTACCACCATCATCACCATCTCCCACCTCCATTTCCATCATTGTGGAAATTTCAGTTTTTTGATCATATCACCTTCTCCACCTCATTTCCCTCATTTCACTTGTGAGAGAGAGCGAGAGAGCGAAATTGTGTGTGCTGTTTTTGCATGTTTTTTGAGCTGTATTGCAGGTACAGGCCGCATCATCGTCCCCAGCACTCTGCGCAGGTACGGAATTCGCAGTAACTGTCTGTGCGTCGCCGACCTCTATCAATCGTGACTGATAGAAAAAATGCTCAAAGTGCCAAACAAAGTGCAAAACCATGATCTACAGGCCTAGAGCTTCCCAAAAATGTGCTTAGAATTTTGAAACTCCTTAGATTTCTGTCAATCGCGATCGCTCTGTCAATCGCGATCGACAAACCACGACGGACAGACCTGTCAATCGCGATCGACACGTCAATCGCGACTGACAGCCCACGACGGCTCTGTCAATCGCGACCGACAGAGTCAACGACCGATTGACCACGACCGACAGATCACACGCGTGACATGTGTCAATCGCGATCGAGTCATCAATCGCGATCGACCCATCAATCGCGATTGACAGCCCACGATGGCTCTGTCAATCGCGACCGACACAGTCAACGACTGTTTGACCACGACGGACAGACCCTCGCGACCGACCTGTCAATCGCGATCGACCCATCAATCGCGACTGACAGAGTCAACAACCCTTTGAACACGACTGATTGACTTTTCGAAACCCCTGTCAATCGCGACTGATAGCCACGACGGACCTGTCAATCGCGATCGACACGTCGATCGCGACTGACCTGTCAGTCGCGATCGATAGACTTTGCGAACACGTTAGAAGGGCAAATTAGGTCAAATTTTTAAGGCAAAAATAATGGTCTAAATTTTGGCCAAGTGTGCGACAAACACTAGGGTGTAGTATTGCATTACGAGGGCATGACCCAAGTAACCCTAGAATTCCTGTTTGCCTGTTAACCTAGTTTAATCCTGTTTTAGCCCCAAAAACCCTAAACGGGCATAACTTTCTGATACGAAATCTGTTTGCCGTGATTTTTGTTTTGTTCGAAAGCTCGCGGGGAGTACAACCAAAACATCGACTGGTTACGGTTAAATTAAGACCAGGAATATTAGATAGGGTATTTTGAAGTTGACCATACCCAGGGGGAACAGAATTCAGGGATCTCTAGAGTTGTGTCCAAAAAATCATAGTGCAAATTGGTGAAGTGTTACATGAATGAAAGTGATTGGTTCTGTCTTTTGAATTTAAGTCTTGAAGTGGGCCTTTTACAGGTCCTTTGAGAGCATCGAAGGGTACGCAAAGCAAGAGTAAGTGCAGGCTTGGGAATGTGCGTCCTGGGCACACCAGGGCAACAACACAAGGAAAGGAACTCAAGGTGGGAAAACCTGCAACACCCTCTGTCAATTCTTAGTTTAGGCTAAGTGTGGGTAGTGATAGAAGTAATTCCAGGCAACGATAGGCACGAGATAAATTAAAGACTATCTAAGAAGTCAGGTTCAAGTCATGGGATAACCTGTGTGAGTGGACGACAACCTTAAAGGAAAACAACCTAACGTGAAACGACCAAACTAAAGTGCGAAATTAAACTCAAGTATTCCTAACGACGTGATATCAGACAAGAGTATAAACACGATAATCAACATAAAAAGGGAATTAAGTAATTGATACAAAGGACTCAGAAACGTGGTTGTACCTGGGACAAATTGGGTTAATCAGTTAAGCATATGAACCTTAGATCAGGACGACACCTAGTAAGAGATAGACAAAGCCTTAGGTCTTCAGAGGCTAGTGTCAATCATATTGCGAGGTCTTGGGCCCAGCAGTTGAGTCACCACTCGCATTACCCTAGCTCTGATACCAGTGAATCAGAGATGTCTCAAGGCATGGACAGACCTACGGGAAGTTCAGGAGTGCCATACTTGCAGAGGGTAGAAGGCCCATACAAAACGCAGTTGGAATACCTTAGGACCAACCGATTAGGTGCGAGCATCTATGAGGACGGCCTAGAAAGATCTGTGGTACAGATTAAGAATCCTGATCAATCCATTGGACTAGAGCGCCCAGCTGTCAAGTTTGAAAACGCAGCATACTTGGACAAAGAAGGAACCATATACGTAGTCACCAGTCACCCAGATAGGACGGACGAATTTGGAAATGTGATCTCAGAAGCGGACTTAGGGGACCTAGAGCAAGGAAACATGGGTACAGAACCTAGAACCCCTCGAGGCAAATCGGTTCTCACTAGGATTATGACACCAGAGTGGATTCCCCAGGATAATAAGAGCATAGATTTGCTCCTCAATCGAGAAAGTGACGAAGCCTTTTGGAGGTATAAATTTGATCAGCCAAATGATATAGGAATAATCATGATGTATGAGTTTAAGGATCCTGATAGCCCAGGCAGAGTGACCTACTTAGATCACGCTTCGGAGAGGATCTTTGTGGTTACAGAAAAGGATAGGCATGCTTACACTTGGAAGGGTGAATTCGTTTTCCCCCAACCAAGATCGAATGTATCCTATGGTCACCCTGGAGCTGGAACATCCCAAGCTCACGGAACTCAAAGAGACAGACATAGAGAAAGGCCGGAGGTGAGCTTTGCCAACTCAGGGGGCAGAGAAAGAACGAGGACGGAAACAAATAGAGTAGAGCCTGAGGTACTTAGAGCTCACAGGAATCAAAGAAATGCGGATGAGTTCCCTCTACCACGACCTAGAGAGCACACAAGGACCTTGAGACCAACTCAGCTAGTTAAGTCCATGAAGAACTACTTCGATGGAACTGGAGATCCATACGATCATGTGGCTGAGTTTAGACAAGTCCTGAGAAATGAACAAGTGGAGAATCTATTCACGCAGTACAATGCCTTTGGTTTGACCCTTAGGAACACTGCCCTGACATGGTTTCAGCCACTAAATGAGAGGCAGTTCAGGAGCATAGACCAACTCTTAGAGGCTTTCATTATCGAATTCTCTAAGAGTGGCATAAGGCATAATACCTCCTCGCTGATTCACAGCTTCAAGCAAACCCCTCAAGAAACCGTGAGACTTGCAGGAAGAAGATTTAGGCAATATCTTGAAAGATGCCCTGTCCCTGAGTTACCCACACCAGCTAAGCAAGTGGCTTTATTCCTGGATGGATTGCTAAGTACCAAATTAAGATCATATGTGTACTTGAAGGACCCTAGGACCATAGAAGAGTGTGTACGCATGTGTATTGACATTGAGGACAACCTAGGGGAGGAGTTAGAGCTTTCCAAGATATACAAAGATTCAGATAGTGCCTCTAGCCTCTCTTCCACGCAATCCACATCGATTGAGGAACTTGCAGAGAAAGTTGCTCAAAAACTAGGTGTCTCTAGTAAACAAATCCCAAGGTTCGCCCCTGTAAAAAGATATTATAATTGTGGAGGCGACCATATGGCAAATGTCTGTCCCATTATGGCTCAACCCCAAGTAAATTCTAGTAGCCAGTAGTGCACCACAGAACGGAGGTACACCAATCACACCGCGCAAGATTGCCCATACAACAAGCAAGCGGTTAGGCAACCCTACCCTCAGCCATACCCTTAGCAGGGAAGATACCAGAACCCGTACCCTCCACAACCATATGGCAGGCCACAACAACCTTATCAGCAACCATACCAAAACCACCAAAGGCCTCAGCCTGTGTTAGCTCAACAACCCCCTGCCCCAGCTAATGCAATCCCAGTAAAATATGCAGCAGCAGAAGAAAACCTGAATAGAGCTATAGTCCCTATAACCCCACTGCTTTCCGAAAGTGACCCTAGTGATCATAGCTTTGATTCTACACATGTCGATAGTCCCCATGCTTACTACATGCAATCTCCTGAACATGGTGAGTCCTACTACAGTGAGGAACCGAGTGAACCTAGTTGGGAGTCAGATTACACAAACGTCATGTATACGAACCCCAATCCTAAGCCTCAACCTAAGCAAGTAAGACCTCCATTCCCAAGAGGACCGTGCTACAGATGTCAGGGAGATCATCTCATTCGTGATTGTCCCTTACCTCCACTTACACAACCACAGTCAGTGACAATTTAGGGCTTTTGCCAAGAATGTGGAAAGGAGCATCTTTTACGAGATTGCCCTAAGAATCCTAATAATATGACAAAAATCACTCCTATTAACGTTATTGGGTTGGTGGTAGACTCCACAGGAAGTGTGACATCCACCGCACCAGTACAGGTAGTGACTAGAGCTCAGGCATTGCAATAGAACCAAGGAGTAAACCAGGATAAGAACCCAGAGGCTAGTGAAACCGAGAGCATGACAAAGAAAAGGACTAGAGCATGGAAAGATAGTCGGGAAAGAATGAAAAGACAATGGGCTAAAAAGATGAATGAACTTGAGGAAAGCATAAGAGAAACCAAAGCCAGGATAACTGAACTCACATCTCAAACTCCCTCTCACACTACCCCACCACCACCATTCCCATCGCCATCCGACCCGCCACCTTCCAACCCACCTCATACGATTCCACCACCCCCTAGAGTAGGATCAGTATTAGCTGATCCCACTCCTGAAGACATAGACATGATGCTTAAAGCATATCAGGCCAGAATCCAAGAAGGGCCAAATGTCACGGATCATGACCAGTGTTACCCTAGAGCTGACCTAGAGATAGAAAGAACCAAGCTTTGCGCAAAAATGGTCGCATTGGCTCAGACTATGTTTGAAGCCAGTCGCCTTTTCAATTACTCGGGCTCAGCCAAGACGCAATTACACTTGAATGGACTTCTAGAGAAGTTAGAGGGCATAATTGCAAGATCTGCCAAGGAAGAAGAAAAATCAAGAAAGAGATAACGCAAGCAAAAACATGACCCATCCCCCACCGAAAGCTTATGTGCCCAATTCCACTGAACCAGACAACCCCCCCTCCCTAGAAAGAATAGAGAAGCTGATTGCACAATCAGAAAAGGAACCAGCCTCTCAACACAAGGGCAAGGCAAGTGAAAGAGTAAGCATTCCTGCTCAGGAAGCCTATGTGCCTGAAGCCTATGTGCCTAACTCTACGGAGCCAGACACATCATCTTCTATGAATCGGTTCACACTAGAATTCCTACGCGAGATTCAAGAAGACAAATCGGCTAAAGAAAGTGAAGCCCCTCCTCCCTTTGAGCTGGTGGATGACACACACGATCAATTCCCACAAGATGTTCCTTCCATTTATGGAGAATAGGAGAGTGCCCAATCTCAAGAAAGATTAGACTTCGAGTCTAATTCTTTACAAGAACTACCCCATTTCACAGGCCCATGGGAAGCAAAGTCCACCTGTATGAGAGCACCTACAGTCATGGTAAGAAACGAAGATTCAGTCATACCTAGGAACACAGAGGTAGTGAAGAACACCAAAGTGCAGTGCAATATCACTTTGGAAGAGCTGCTTAAGGTCAGACCAGAAGTGTGGAAACATGTAGCCAAACAAGTACCAGAGATAGCAAAACCTCGTTCCCAGGTAGGATCACATAGGACAGTGCTAGAGATACCCTTGGATAAGATAGGAGATATGTGTGAAGGTGAAGAAGGGAACACCTATCTTCCCATTACCTACCAGGAGTACACCACCAAGGCGATTTTGGACTCAGGTGCAGGAGTTGCAAGTGCCACCACTTCCCTATGGAAGCGTTGGGGCAAGCCAGCACTCAGGCCAACGAGAATGAAATTGCAGATGGCCGATGGTCATATTGAGAGACCCTTAGGATTGCTAGAAAGAATAACTCTCACCACCTGTGGTGTCGAGTTCGAGCATACCTTTGCTATATGTGATTTTAGCAAGAACCATGCCTATGAAATGATCTTGGGACGACCTTTTATGCGACAGTTGCAAGTGGTATAGGATTGGGGAACCAATTCTTTGTACCTGCAGCACTTAGGTGTTACGACCAAAGTCAATCTTAAGGATTACTCTCATAGAGATGTCCCTCCTATCCAATGGAACCCCATCCATAGAGCCAAAGATGATACGAAATCGGTGCATTCCATAGGATCAGGATCCTCATGGATGCATGAAGACACCCACTTATGGATGTGTAAGGTAGCAGTAGAAGAAGAGAAGAGAGAGAAAGCCAGAGAGGTAGGTGCAAAAGAAAACCATAGATCAATTCAAGACCCAGCCTATGCACCTGTAGTCTTTCCTGATGAGGAATTTGAACCCCATGGCTGGGCAGAAATCCTAGCAACAATGGATGTGGCCATCAATGAAGAACAATGGACACCCCACTGTGATGAAGATGGCTATGACATTTCAGTCTTCTCCATAGAGCCAATCATGGGAGAGGCAGTTCTAGAAGAATGCGAACCTAGCCCTGATGCATTTGAGGATGCAAGTGACTCCGATCTAGAGTCAATCATTATGGACCCAACTTTTGCATCAGATGAAGAATACTTCTAGGAAGTAGAATTTCAACCCCAGAGGCATGGAGAGCTTACAAACGATGTAAGATTAGCCACACATGTAACCCCGAAGGAAGAAGGAAAGAAACGAAAGAAGAGAGAAGTCTCACCAGAAGAGGAAGAATCTTTGTTTGAGGTCCCAGAAAATTTTAAGAAGTATGAGATAGACGACAGGAGAGTCATGATAAGAATGCCTAAATGAGAGGCACAATCAGGAGAGGCCTATGATAACAAAGAAACCACCAAGAAAATAATAGTGGCCCTAGAAGAAGGAGAGGAGAGATGCACGTACATAGGCCATGACCTAACAGAGGAAGAAGAGCATGCGTTAGTAGCCTTGCTAAGAGAATACAGAGATGTATTCGCTTGGAGTTACAAGGATTTGAAAGGTGTTGACCCTGACATATGCTCACACACTATCCCCATGACCTGAGATGCTAAACCCTCTAAGCAAAAGCCCTATACATATAACGATAATTACGCTGCCAAGATTAAAGAGGAGATAGATAGACTGGTTGAAGCTGGATTTATCTATGAAATTGAGCACACTGAGTGGGTATCCCCCATCGTAGTGGTGCCCAAGAAGAATGGCAAGCTGCGTGTGTGCATTAACTTGAAGAAGGTCAATGCAACCACAATTCGAGATAACTATCCACTTCCCATCACAGAACATCTCTTAGAAAGAGTAGCAGGCAAGGAAGTGTACAGCTTCCTTGATGGATTTTCGGGCTACAATCAAGTAGCCATAGCTCCAGAAGATCAGCATAAAACAGCTTTTGCCACAGAGTAGGGTATATTTGCCTTTCGTGTAATGCCATTTGGGCTTACCAATGCACCAGCTACCTTCCAGAGACTAATGTGCCATGTATTTAAGGAGTTCTTGAGGAAAAACTTAGAAGTCTATGTTGATGATCTTTGTGCTCATTCCAACATTAGATAAACTCATATTCCTGAACTCAGACAAATCTTTGACAAATGTAGAGAATATCAAGTCTGCATGAACCTAGAAAAGTGTGTTTTTATGGTCAGGCAAGGCAAGATTCTAGGAAACATAGTGTCAAAGAATGGCATATCTACTGACGAAGAGAAAGTGAGAGCTATAGCAGAGCTACCTAGGCCAAGGAATGTCAAGGAAGTACAAGCTTTCATGGGACATTGTGGTTACTACCGTTGGTTCATTCACATGTATGCTGTCATTGCAAAGCCCATGTACGGACTTCTGACAAACTTTGAGTGGACTGAGGAATGTGAGAATTCCTTCAATGAGCTTAAACGGCGATTATGTTCAGCACCAATCTTAACCACACCGGATTGGAATAAGCCTTTCCATGTTCATGTGGATGCATCCAATTATGCCATTGGATGTGTGCTTGCACAACCTACCGGTGAAGGTAATATGGATCTTCCAATTGCCTATGCTAGTCGACAATTGAATGCAGCTGAACGAAATTACACCACTACTGAGAGAGAAGGCTTAGGCATGATATATGCAATTAAGAAATTTAGACACTATTTGCTTGCAAATAAGTTTAAATTTTTTACTGATCATCAGGCATTGCTATACCTCGTAAACAAGCCATGCAATACAGGAAGATTAGTAAGATGGTTTCTCTTGCTAATGGAATACGATTTTGAGGTAGTGGTGAGAAAAGGGAGAACTCATTTGAGAGCAGATCATCTCTCTAGGCTCACATCTGGAGAAGCCCCACAAGGAGTATCAGATGACGTTCCTGATGCTTACTTGTTTAATTTGGAAGTGGTGCCGCAGTGGGCTAAGCCATTGGTGCCAATATTGACATACGGGCCTAATCATCCAGTAGTAAACACACAGAATAGAGAGGTTGTGAAAGCCCAAAAGTACCACATCATGGCAGGAAGCATGTACAAGCACACAGATCAAGGAATCTTGGCTTGTTGTGTGGAAGAGGACGAGTACAATAAATGGTTGCATTTAGCACATGTAGGTGCGTTAGAGCAACACTACTCAAAGCAACGAACCTTACAGACACTAAGGAGACTCGGAGTACATTGGCCAACTATGGAAGCTGATGTCCAAAGGTTGTGCAAGGAATGCCCAATCTGTTGCACTAAACCACCTATGGAACACGCCACTCTTTATCAAGTGTCCATAGTGCCAGATTGGAGTGAACCACTAGTATCCTTCTTGAGGACGAAAACATTCCCTCCAGACATGACTCTGGCTAGGAAAAGGAGTTTAGAACAAGAAGCCCAGGATTACTCACTCATTGGTGATAATCTATACAAGCGTGGTAAAGATGGTTACCTGAGGCTATGTGTCCATGAAAGTGAATATCTCAAGATCTTGGAAACTGCTCACCAAGGTGTAGCAGGAGGACACTTTGGACCAGATCGGGTGATCAAGGCAATACTATTTGTGGGTTTTTGGTGGCTGACCCTTCACATGGATGCACATACCTATGTGAAACGCTGTGATGTCTGCCAGAGAACTCAGTATCCTATACGTAAAGATGAGATTCCACTGAAACCTATGATGGGTGGACGTGCATTCTCTAAATGGGGAATAGACTTCGTAGGTCCTATTAATCCCCCAGCTAGGGGTTCCCATGCAGAATATATCATTGTTGCGACAGACTATCTAACAAAGTGGGTAGAGGTAAAAGCCACAACGAAAAACGATGCTCAAACAACAGCTAAGTTTTTATTTGAGATTGTGTTCACTAGATACGGGCTACCTATAGAGCTAGTTAGTGATAGAGGCACTCACTTCTTGAATGAAGTTATTGAAAATCTGCTCCAAGAATTCTTGGTAGTACATAAGAAGTCTGCCCCCTATCACCCTCAAGCAAATGGCCAGGCTGACAGCACAAACAAGATCTTATGCAATGTACTGACGAAATTGGTGAACAATAAACGCTCTGATTGGGACAAACAGCTACACCATGCTGTTTAGGCATACCAAGTTGCCTACAAAACGGTACTCCAAGCCACTCCCTTTCAAATGGTGTTTGGTCAAAATGCTGTGCTACCTTTAGACTTTTTGATACCTACATTGAAAGTGGCACAAGAGCATGAATGGACGGGTCATGAACTCTCCTCTAGACTTTTTGACCTTGAACGATTAGGAGAAACAAGACTGAGGGCAGCTGCAGGGATATATGCAGCAAAGAAGCGACAGAAGGCATACTTTGATGCCCACGTTAAGGATAAGGGTTTAAAGGCAGGCGACTTAGTTTTAGTCTACACATTGAAGCAACATGCGAGGAAACTGGAGAAGAGAGGCTATGGACCCATGATCATTAACAGAATCTCAACAAGTGGAGCAGTGCAACTAGCCACATTAGAAGGCGATGTTCTCCCAAGTTATATCAGCGGATGCAGAGTCAAGTTGTATCAGGAACCTCTCACAGAGGAAATGCTAAGTCGACTCAATACTGCTAAGAAACGCAAAGAGGAAGAAAAGCGAATTCGAGAAGAAGCTCAAGCAGAAGCCCTAGAGCGCATCAGGAGAATGAAATTAAGAAGACAAGGTAGAGAGCACCCTAGGCACGATGCATATGCAGATCAAGGATATGACGTGGCTATGTGTGAAGTTTCAGGTGTTATCTCACATAGGATAACTGACCGACGTCCTTTCATAACCTTAGATATAGGACAAGGAAAGAGTGCAAGAACTGTAAGAGCCTTGATTGACTCAGGTGCAACCACTAGTGCTGTTAAATTGTCTTACTGTCAAGAGTTGCAATTAACTGTCAATCCTGTGGAAGCATATCTCATAGGATTGGGAGGCGTGGAAACCCCTTGCATGGGCGAGGTGGAACTTCCCCTCTATATTCATGATTAGGCAATGACAGTTAAAGTGCTAGTATATCAAGATGAGGACCTCACTGAACCCCTTGTCCTGAATCAAGACTGGATTTATGACCAAGCAGTCAACTTAAACCTCAGAAGTGGACTTCTTCAGGTATGGGTGAATCAAACTAGAATTACAATGGAGGTAAATAATGGAGCACTCAAGGAACTAGGAAAGGCACAGACTCCTGGTCCCTCCAGGGGTGCACATGAAGTTGACCATGCTGTTCTTGTCCAAGGCTATGTGATGCAGAAGAATGAAGATCTCAAAAAAGGAGTCAGAACCACAATGGAACTCCCTTCTTTTCCAAAGGCCAGAAGGAGGCAGCAACTAAGGGCAGATCAATCACTCAAGTTTCTCCAAGCGAGAGACCAAAAGAACGCGCGAAGCAGAACAACTCAGCTGATGAAACAAATGTGGGTGCGGAAAGACGAGCTGCCGGCCGTAACTAAGCTGCAACAACGGTCTCAACTTCCTATTAGTAATCAACGACTTGATGCTAATAAGAGGACTCCTAAAACCTCTGTTGAGAAAGTGAAATCCATTTGGGTACCCAAGAAGTCGATGAAGGCTGACCCACAATCAAGACAAATTTGGGTGCCTAAGGCTTGCTTGCGGGCTCAACTATTCCCACACAATTCACATCATACACGATAGGGTTCACTTGCTCAAGTAGGCGCCACCCACTCTTGTCTGATACACTCGAACACACTACCACCTAGAGGCACGCAGAGACTCACTCGTAAATGGGTCCCAATGACACAACAACTCCCAGCAGAATTACCCATGCGACCCTCCCGAGTCTCCACAAAACCAAGACCAAAAGTCATCCATGGTGTTTGGCAACTTAAGACTTGTAATAAACCCCCAGACCCCAATCTGTGAATTCATCTCCACTTACTAACTGCATTAGTCAGACAGTGCATCTTTCCATCTAGCTCCTAGGACTATCCAGGCATTAACTACACACACTGTCATCGTGCACTCACTGACCACTGACTCATCATCTACCTCATGTTAATGTTGTAACGGGGACAACAACGGGTTTATTCTGTCCATTACAAAATTAACACCTGGTTCTATATTCTCACAGAACCAACAAGCAAGCAGGGCCATGGCAGAAGCCGGAGGTGCTAGTTCTCACGCCGGATCAAGCGCACAGATTGTGGATATAGAAACACTCCTCCTCGAACCACATCTCACCGCAAGAACTTCAAGCTGTGCATGTACTCCCAGTTCAGGATCCTCCTCAGGGACACACCTCTCAAGTGGGCAAACACGCTCATTGGTTCAGTGATGTTGCAGGACCATTGGGTGATGGAACCTATTTTTGGGAAGCTGAATTGGAGTTTAATGGTAAATGGGGACGCTACCATTTTTTCACATGCGAATTTGAGAGCTATCAGAATGCCGAAGTAATGCGTTTAGTATGGACCAAAGCTGGCCTGGACAGTTATTTCAGGGCCCACTTACCGAAGCCAGATTTCTTACGTTGTTCTTATCTTATCAGTACCATCACTCCTAGCAGGGCCAAGGGAGGCGACAACACTTTTGTGTTACCCTCACTATTGCCGGGCCACGAACTTAAAAGATTCAAACTGACCCTCAATCTGGTACGAGAAGCATTGGGCATGTATGGTATGCACATTCCTACTGAAAAGGAAACAATGGTTCCAGGCAGAATGAAACATAAAGATCTCAACAAGCTGAAGGATATGGTAGCAATGACACCGACCATCGCTCTTCACCTACGGACCGTCATGCAGCATTTTGCTTTCCCCGCCTAGGAAAGATTCACCATGTCCCCAAAGAAGATATGGTTTAGCTTGTATTTGGCAGAGACAGAAAACCTCCCTATCAACGTACCACATCGGATCATAGATCAGATCCACCTAGCCCATCAACGGTGGAACAAGAAGCAGAAAAATGTGCTCCACGGGTGTTGTGCTCTGACCAAGATAATCTATCGATGTCTAGCCTATGACGTGCCTATTCAGCGGGCACTCGTATGGTCCCGGGCCCAGGAATTCCAGAGAAGGCTATCAGCGGCAGGTCCTCCATCAAAGAAGATGAGAGGGGGAGTCCAATTACCCTGCGCTCAACCAAGGGGAGCCACCACTACACCAGAGATTACCCCTCCCCAAACACGACGCATTAGACCATTCACCATTCGGCTACCAAGACCAAGTATAGAGGGACCCAATCTGGTGTTTCCACCCGTCCCATCGGACTTGGAATTTCCACAGGGCTTTACTCTCAATGATCTCACTGATCAAGAAGTGGCTAGACTAATCTACGACTCTAATCTCGAAACGGAAACAGAGCAAGCTCAGGAACCACAACCCCATACAACAACGTCAGCCCCCACCCGACCACAAGTGGTAGAAGTCGACGTAGATGAACAAGAGACCGAACAAGAGGAAGAAGCCTACGAAGAACAAGAGTATGATGAACTTTCAGAGTAAGCAAGTGCCCCCGCGTATTCGGCACAAATAAAAAGACTATATCGAACCATGCAGCTAGTTCAAGAACAGCATAAAATGTCACTTGAAGCAGGCAAGAAACTCATGAACCAATTGCTAGCGGAGGAAGGCGTGGATGATATGTTCATCAAGTCCATAAACCTACATGCTGATGCAGTAGGATTGGATGAGGCCATTCATGAGGCAATGGCGTACATTCACCGATTTGAGAAAAGAGTTCCCGCCCGTCCCATGAGGTCCGGGAAACAAATTCATATCAACGTATCAGCACTAGGAGATACAACGCAAGCAGACGAACATCAGGAAGCACCACTGTCACCACCCTCCCCACCTCTCACTACACAACTCACTCCACCACATGACACTATCACCACCACGTCCACTACCACCACAATCGTCATGGGAATTCCACTCTCTCCGGGAATCCAATTCGGGGGAGCCACCATGCCCACTTTCACCACTCTCTTCACTAACGTCACTTACACCCCACCCACGATCCCCATTTACACGGTCACTCAAACAGTTGACACTATGGAAACATCTCCTGCCAGTGCACCACTCCCTCCCCCCATGCACCCTCCGTCTCCCATACCCCCTCCACCCACATCTCCACTTGCATCCACATCATTCACAACTCCCCTTCCCGCCCCCATTCCCCCTGCATCATTTAATGTAAATAGTATATTTCTAGCATTAAATCAATGTGTATATCAGCTTCAGAACGAGTACAGAGCTCTTGACGACCGGTATCAACAACTGACAACAAATCACCAGAACTTACAAAGGCAACTTACAATTCTTGAAGAGGAAAATGCAGATGTGAATCAATGTTATACAACGCTTGGGCAGGCTCACCAAACACTACTGGAGGCACCCCAACCATCGAAAGAATCAGGCGTCAAACAACTAGAAGCCTTGCTCGAAGTATACCAGGCCCATAACCTACGAGTCAGACGTAACTTGGCGCTACTCAGGAAACATATGGCCACAACACTTGAAGAGAACAAGAGACTGCAGAAAAAAAATGAAGAGAATCTGGAAGCAGCAATGGAAGGCTCTCCCCACGAAATTGATCCAGAGCAGTTTAAAGTCGTACCTTCAGAGACAATGAAGACCATCTTAGAAAGCTATGCAGATCTATTAGATGCTCATGATGAGTTGGAAAGGGAACGTGATGAGCTGCGTGGCCAGCTCAAGGAACAGGAGGCTCCAACCAAAGTAATAGAGTCGGCCTCGACTTCAGAGGAAGTGAAGGCATTGACAGAGCAGGTGGTTGAGCTCCAGAAAAAGTTACTAGAGTATGAAAGACAACCCTCTCCAGTTATTGAACCTGAGCCAGAAGACTTGGTTCCCATTGAGGTAGATGATTCGTACGAGGAACCATACGTTCCTATGCCAATGCCAGGAGGGCAACGAACCTTACAGGGACTAGACACCTTGGAAGTGGAAGCACCCGAGTGGCTTCAGACACTGGAAAAGACAGCGAACACCCATGAAGAACGGGTGGCCATTCAGATCCAATCACTAGCAAACCTAGAAGAAACTGTCATAAAGTCAGAATATTTCAGAAGCATGTCTCATCATAGATGGATCGGCACCAATAATGACCAATATGTGCCATACTGCATACTTTTGGCCGATTACAACGCCGAAATTCAACGACAATGTGGCAAGCCTCCCACATTTGCTACACAATTTGGTCCAGACGATATACCGGAAAGTGATAAGCGTGGGTCCATCCATCAACCCACCTGGAGGATCAGGCTTTTGGAAACATATCCTGAAATGGTCCGAACCTGGAATAATATGCCGTTGTCTATTAAATATAATCCTTGTTACGTTCCAGTTCTTCGAAGACGCACCTGGCCTGAATTCACTATTGCCGTCAGAGACATCAAAGCCTGCACAAAATGGTTAAATTACGTTTATCTAGCACCTCCACGAGGACCCCCCATGGTGAACTACATGATTTCTACAATCCGTCACTGGAGCATTCGGCTACGCAATAATCCAGATGTGATGGCCCAGATGTGTATGAAAATATTTGAATTAATGCTGATCACTTTCAGGACGTTTAAGAATATTAAGGACCCCCACTTCTCAGGAGCAGGCTTCGTGACAGGAAACCAGGATCTGGTGTACGATATGAGTACCACCCCCTCAATTGAAGTAATATATGCTTGGCACGCCAGAATCAAGTACCTCCCAGCCTGCTTTAAACACACATTTGAGGAGATGTTCATCACAGGATTCTGGGAATATCACTCCGAAATCTTTATACCTAGACCATCACATCTCCTCCAATTATTTGTTGTGGAGAGAACTATTCACTCAGAACAATTGAGGGTGCCTCATCCAGATGTTCCCGGACCTGTGAATTGGGATGATTTGCTCACAGATCTAGCACGTGGCTTACGACTCGAAGAACACCACCTAGCCTCCGATGTCGTCCAATATTATGTTAAAAAATCCTCTAGACAAGGGTCTGTCAGGGGCGACAGACGCGAGAGTGGGGGGGGTGTTGGCAGCAGTCGGGGAACCGAAGGAGCCACAAGACGAAGAGAGTCAGAGCGAAGGGACAACACAAGCAGACATGGCAGTCAAAGAAGATCTGGCAAGTAGGCCATCTAATTTTTCAGACATCAAGGAGTTGAGCACACAAGAAGAAAGAGCAAGTAGGGAGCTCAAAGAGGTGTATGACAAATCAACAGAGAAAATCCCTACACAAATAGTGATTTTCATCACTAAAAACCATTGTAAATATCATTTCGTATTTTTGTAGCTCCATTTTGTGCAAGCCAAGGAGTCCTTGAGCTTGAGGAGCTTTAGAAGTATCTACCTGCCAATTTTCATATTTTTTAGATCTCGTTTGAGCCCTCTAATAAGCCCTGGAACCTAATTTTTAACTAGGCCGGACACTAGGTCTGAACAGGGCCAAAGCTAGTCAAAAACTATAAAAGGAGCTAGAGAGCTCATTTTTGAGGTTGGATTGTAATTGAAATGAACTTGTAAGAGCTTTTTGAAAGTAATCTAAGAACTCCATTGCTTCTCACTCTTTGTCTTGCCGTGTGTGCGCGTGTGCGTGTATGTGTGTGCATGCTTGTGTGCTTCTCACTCACGCACTTGTGCCTCCACTTGCTCGAGGTCTTCATACCATCCTCATGTCTTCCCGGATTGACATTAAAGGAGGTGCTACTCATCACTGAGCTACACTCCACAACGACCTCCATCTCCACTTGACCCGAGCACATATCTGCTCTTTCTCTCTCTCTCTGTCATGGCCTTCACTATGGCCACTCACAAATCTTAGATCCAGAAAGTAGCTGATTGACAAGACCATGTGTAATGGTTGGAGTAATTCCGAGCTCCATCAAGGTGCCTTTGTTGGACGCAAGGATTAAACGCATCGAGTAGAGGGGATCCAATCCCGTAGCAAAATGAATTCCATAGAGGAGAAGCTTGCTGCAAACGAGGAAGATGAAGAGCGACACAAATGTGTAGAGGACCTTCTCGCGAAAAGGAATCCTTAGATCTACCGTTTGCACCTCGACAACAGGGACAAGAAGGGCCGTGCAAGGTGCAACACACGAAATTCCCCCATCTCTTCAACCCATTTTTCTCTGAACCCTCTACGTGCTACCCTCTCTGCGTGAACATCTATGTGCCTCTATCTCACCTAGCAAGCAGACACGATGAAGGAGAACTCTCTCTCTCTCTCTCTCTCCTACTCATCTTCTCTCTCTCTATCAACATAAACAGAGTGCAATTCCTCATCGAAATATATTTTAGCACGTGTAGCATCTACAGATATAATTCTATTGACTGGATGCCTCGCTTCGAAGAAATCTGTAATCATTCATTTTCCTTATAATCACTGAATCTGCTAAAAAGAAGTTGAGTCAACAATTGTAATTCATCCCTTGCAAAAGCATACAGCATGATGATAAACACAGCAATGACCATGAGGCTAGCTACTAACATTGAGAAAGCTTGTATGAGTTTGAGACTCCTAATAAATGGAGAACCACTAATTGATGATGTGAAGATAAGATTCCGGAAAGAATAGATGCTCCTCTCATTTTTAAGAGGGAGAGGCTCGTTGCTCCAAAGGGAAGAACTTCGAGCTTGAAAGAGAGAAGAGACAGCATTATCTTCTTTTCTTTTTTCATCTCTCTCCTTCTCTCTCTCTCTCTTTCAGCATGGTAATGGAGAGCATGAACAAGAAACCAAAAACATAAAGAATGGACAATAAAAGACAAGAAGCATACCTGGAGAGAAGATCCACAAAAAAGATATACGGGGAGAAACAATTAAATTTGAATACCTATTTATAGGTTTCCCCTAGGACTTCTCTCTAGAACCTTCTAACCTCTTTATCTAAACTTTCTATTTCCAAAATCTTCTTACATCTTCTTTTGCTATTTTTAGAGAATCTCATCTTTATTTCTATTTTTGATTTTTCTCTTTTTATTTTTCTAATGTTTCTTCTTTCTATTTTTGTTTTTTGTTTCTTTTTCTCTTTTTAGTTTTCTTGGACTAAGGTTTAGTTTCACACCTTATGTACAAAATTAAATTAAAACCAAGGATTAGACTTAGAGTAAATGACAACTCTAAAGTTCCAACCTAGAGTTTCAATCAAGAAAAGTTAGCCTTTGCCTATGTTTAGGGTCATACACGTCAATTAACGGGTTTATTCACATTTATGGCCTAAATTTATAGTGTTTAGGTTAGGTTTCCATGGGATAATTTCCATGCAATAATTTGTGCCCTTCTTTGCAAGGCATAGAAATGAATGGAAAACCTACGATGCATCATTGAGATAACATATGTGAGATTTTAATCCGTGAAACATTCGAAAACAAAGCGAATCCTTTTGTACGTATATATTTGTAAAATAAGCTCCATAACTTGGATTCGCTAATCTAGAAATAACAAAGCAAATGCATTTGAACATAAATGCTCGTGAAGAAAATCTTCCACGAACAAAGGATGAATGTAATTGATTTCGTCTTCTAACAAACATTAATTTAACGTGTTCAATACATGACACAATAGAAAAAAACGTGTTTTCATAACATTAAGTATGTACTTTCATGTCTATCTCTTTCATTTCCTCGACCATCGTCTCTCCTAGGTTGTCAAGATTCATGTTATATTGAACTGAGTGGAATAGAAAAAGGAAATGTCAATTTACGGTGCAGTGACCTTTTGGTTTGCTCATATTAAAAGTGTATGTACTTTGGTCCTTCAAAGTGGAGAACACATCGGAGGGTTTCTAAAAGAAGCAATGATTTCGCAATTCATAGAAAACATTATGACACACAGACAAATAATATGTGCCCAAATATATATATTGGATGAGACTACGTAATACGCATAAAATTCAAGGTTAGTTATTATCAAATATCGATTTGTAACAAGGTATTAAACGCAAATTCATAATCAAATGGATCGTCCATATGCAGAAGATTATCTTCAAAATCTAATACAAACCTTTATAAACAACTATGATCATCCATGTTATTGAGAAAAAAACTCAAATACTAGCAGTTAATTTCAAAAAGTTGCCATTTTTCAGCATCCAACGTTTTGAGATAGATTATCTCTTTCATAAAAAAACATCCTCGGAATAGGTGTCATTTTCAAGCGTTTCAAAGACTCCAGCATCTTGTTGCTGCATCTCTCCCTCCTCCCCATTTATCTAGTCGTACCTTCATGTCGTCTCCATCCTTTCATTTGCCCCTTCTTCTGATCAACAGTGCTTCCCAATCTCTCCTAATTATCTTACTATTCTTTAGTAACTCCCCTTCCGAGAGAACTATATGTATATGCATGAGTGCATCTCCATTTTGTATCCAGGAGGCACTCTATTTCTAGTCTATTTCCATTTCATATTGTATTTCCTTTGTATTTGGGTACCATACCATGTGCTTCTACCAGTTATATTCCTTCTCCTCTCAGGAGACTTATCCCACATATGATCTACTTTTGAGAGCCCCTCCCAAATCTATATAAGGAGGGCCTCTCTCCTCATTTGTACTTGGTTAGAAGCTTGAGGAGGCTACTCCATGCTCTTGGCAAGATCATTTCTAATCTACATGATTTTTCCCATTTCATGGTCCACCCATTTTGTCTCACACATTCTTTGTTTTGTGAGAGTACTTTACTTTTCATTTTGCTTCCGCATGTGTACTCTCTACATGGTATCAGAGTATCAGAGCGATAGGTGGAGGTCTTGGTGGTGCGTTTGGTGGTCATTTTGATGGTGGTGGTGGCTTTGCTTTCTCCTCATTTAGAGAGGCTTTTGCCATCATATTTGCTCTTTGGGGCCCCATTTTGCCCATTTTCCCATCGTCCCACCCCTTTTTACCACTCTTTACCTCCCTCCCACCCTTGAATTTGGTGATATTTTGTGCTCATTTCATGGTTCATTATTGTAACCTTCCTGTGGAGACTATATTATCTTGTCATACAACATGGCAATTTCTTGAGCTCGCTGCATTCATCTCAATTTTTGAAGTGTTTATAAACACTTTGTATAATTATTGATGCATCTCATTGTTTAAAAGTGTCTATAAACACTCTTGTTATGCTTCCGATGGCATTCATGTGTTGCTGTGTATAGCACCATGCGTAGTAGTTCGAGCCTTTGAAGCTCTGCACTAGATGATGAGGGCATCATAAATCTATTGCATTCTACTACAAGAGAATCTTTCTGCAATCGGACAAAATGGCATAGACCATAACGTGCATGTATTAATCAACCTCATACTCTCTTTCTGATGGGCAACAACATAAATGAGCTTTATTGCCTGCTTCTTTTATTGGTTGCTTGGTCTTCAGACCCTCTGTCACTCTGTGCAGCCACTAAGTCAAAGGAGTTCTTCAGTAAATCCCGCATCTGCTTCACTTTGTGCAAAATTTAAGTGTTCTTTCTCTGACGGACCAAGCAGATTTTGAGCCCACTTCGAAGCTTTTGGCTTGGTTGTGGTAGCCGCACACACATACTCTCCCACAGAGCATACGGAACAGCCCTACGAGAAAGAGCACATCTCTAGAATAACATGCAACTTAACAGCAGATCTTAGTGAAACTAGCTAGCTTCTTCTAAACAAAAAAAAAAAGCAACATCTCCTTGGCAGACGGCTGTAGAAGTCAAAACCTACAAGGAACAAGGAGAAAAAGGCTTTGTGCATAGAGCTTAAGAAAAATCCGGTATATGCACATACAATCAAGTACTCTCTGTTCACTTCGACAGTAGAAGCCAGCGCAACTCCTGTGTATACTAAGTAGAGGAGGACACCTCAACTCCAAGCAAGACTCAGAGAGAAGAAGAACAAGACATTAGAGGTGTATGATGTCGTGATGGTATAGAGAGAGAGCGTGTCCTGAACAGGATGGAAGAAGGTGTGTAAGTCAAGGAGAGCCTGCTGAGTACGTTGTCTGCTGCAGATTGGATTGTCTCCTATAGGGGAGAGAGCCAACAACAAGATTAGTCCAGCTCCCTCGCCCATGGTGCGCATTTCTCAATTAGTCCTGCATCATCAGATTTACTTGGAAACAGTAGCCATGTTTGTGATACATGTGGTGAGCAGAGCATTTAATATAAGCGATTTTGATGCTCTCCACCAGATAGAGAATTGCTAGTTGAATCGGCATGCAACTCAGATAATGCATTGCATCTGTCCAGGACTTGCCTACCTGCAACTCTTCTGTCGCCACACAAAGGAGATAGGCACTATTAAATCTCCGTATAGTTGTGTCTTGAATGCAACATCTCAAGGCGCTTTCTATTTTTTATAGAAGTCTGGTGGAGTTCGACGAGCTGATATTTCTATTTTTGGTATCAATTTTCTTGAATGAGATAGGTGTTATATATTCTCTCGCGAGTTCTGTGATTCAATGAGTTTACATTCAGTGTATTAATTGTGCACTTGTTATGGCTCAAGCTGGATTTTGATGAGGATTCATAGCATTCGCACATGCAATTTTTTCCACAGAGCTCCTTCACACATTCAACGAATCTTCTTTTTATATTATTTCAAAATCTTGAGCGCACCATTTGATCACACATTGATTATCAACTTTGTGATTCTCTAAGATGTGTACCTTAAGTTTGATCAATCACTTGGCATTCATATTTGACTTCACCCTTTGACATCTTCTCTCTCCATATAATCCTTCAAGTATTTCACATTTCTCAACTCTTGATTGTATTCTACAACCAAAACCTTGTGCCTAAGGGATCATTTGTCTTCTCCAAGGGTAACAACCCTAGAATTTTGCACATTTTGGCATTAAGTGCCTCATAATCCTTGTAACTCAAAGCATAAACAAAAGTATTGTGTGTGTGCACCCTTGTGGGTTGGAGGCTAGTCTAAGCCCACCCACATAGTTTCTTGTGTACCCAAGCCTACTCTAAGGCTCAGGTGATGTGCAACGGGTTACTCTAAGCCCTCCTCTTGCATGGATTTATCTTGGTGTTATACAAGATCAAGGGTGCTCTAACCCCCCCTCCCCAAGAATTTTAAGTGTGGTGTCTAGTTGATTTCAAGCTTTGCAATTATTTTGAAGCGGTATTTTTGGCAAGTATCTTTGATAGTGTTTCTAAACACTTTATCCTCAAAGCTTTGCAATGACCAAAAGTGAAGGTAGGTCATTATCTATGGCTAACCTCTTACCCTCTTTCACCCCTATTTTTATGTTTAAGGATGAACGCCTCAATGGAAAAAATTACAATCTATGGAAAGATATCATGCATGCATATCTCTACACAACCTCCTTCATGAGGTAGTGGAGAGGTCAGACCCCGAACCCAACAGGGATACCAACTTAGACAATTGGCATGTGTGGAATGTCAAGGCCAAACGAGCTTTAGGTCATCTGTTACTTGCCTGCAAAGAACTGACAAAAGGATATATCACGGCCTCTGAGACATCCAAGGATGCTTGGGATACTTTAGTCACTTTGTATGAAGACAAAACCCCTTTAGAAATATATGCATTTGAGGCCGAGTTTCATAATTTGACCATTCGGCCACATGACATAATTACCAAGGTCATAGCCCAATTTGAGGACTACCAGCATAAATTAGCACTATGTGGTAGGGAGATCTCTAGTGAAGAGATGACCATTAGGCTTCTCAACAAGTTACCTAAGTCGTACGAGACATTTGTCACAACTTTGTATAATCGCGGCCAAGTCTTACCTTGGGAAGAGGTTCATCATCTATTGCTCCTTCATGACTCGCGAACCAAATAGACTTTCTCCCAAGAGTCTACCATGAAGTCCAAAGTCCAATTCAATAAGGGAAAAGCCATAAGTCATCATGCTTGCAATGGATCTAAGCAAGGATCGCATAATTCATCAAAGAAGTTCACCTGTAATTTGTGTGGAAAATCAAGACACTTAGAAAAGTTTTGCTACAAAAAGAAACAATCATCGAAGGCTTCTACATCTAGGCAAGCATCCAAAGGATCCCAACATAGATCCCACTGCTCTAGTGAGGAACTCTTCATCTCCACAGAAGCGAATGCCCTAGTTACTTATAGCTCCGCGCATGAGTGGATCTTTGATAGCGGAGCTACCTACCATATGTGCAACAACAAGGACTCCTTTCAAGAACTTGAACAGCACACATAAGAAGTCTATCTGGCAACAACAAAAGTTACCCATCGAAGGAAAAGAGAAAGTTCAAATTACCAACAATCAGGGGGAATGCAAGTCTTTATCTAATGTTCTTTTTGTTCCAAATTTCTGTATGAATCTACTTTCCATCAAGGCCATTACAGATCAGGACAAACAAGTATGGTTTGATAACACCTCAGTTAAGGTAGTTGATCCCCATACAAAGGATGTCATGGCTCAAGGTATTGAAGAAAAGGGCCTCTACAAACTATCTTGATTTGTATCCAAAGAATCAACCTCAAGTTTGTGGCACCAGAGATTTTCCACACTTCTTACTTATCAAAAATCTCTTCATCCTGACTTGTGAAGGGATTGCCAGAGATAGGGCAATTTACTGATGTCTGTGAAGCTTGCACCCAAGACCAGTAACATAAGGCCCTAGTTCCCAAGGAAGCTTCAACACAAGCGAGGAACCCTCTAGCCCTTATCCACATGGACTTATGTGGACCCATGAACACCACATCCTTGAGTGGATCCCTCTACTTTTATCTTCTAGTAGATGACCACTCTCACTATATTTGGGTGTACTTTTTGAAGTCAAACCCAGATGCATTCTGTAAGTTTCAAACTTGGATCAAGAAAGTTGAGAATGAAGCTTCGACTAAAGTTAAAACCATCAGATCAGATGGAGGTGGTGAGTTTATCAATCATGACTTTCATAACTTTCTCAAATAGAAAGGGAACAAAAGACAAGTCACTCAGCCTCATACTCCATTCCAGAATGGAGTAGCTGAAAGAAAGATATGTAGTGTGATGGAAATGGCAAGAGCTATGCTTCATCACAAGGATCTACCCTACACGTTCTGGGTAGAAGCCGTGCATAATGTCGTTCACATTCTTAATCGATAATTTACAAGTGCATTACACAACAAAACACCCTTCGAAGCATACTATGTAAGAAAACCAAATGTGAGTTACTTTCGAGTCTTTGATAGTGAAACTTTTGTCCATGTATCAAAAGAAGATAGAAATAACCCACACTCAAAGTCCAAGAAACACATGTTCATAGGGTATAGTGACCAATCAAAGGCATACCGTCTATATGATATGGAAAACCACTCCATCACCATTTTGAAGGATGTGATCTTCAATGTAGCTTCCTCATACTCAAGAAAAGATTCAAGTACAAGCCTTAGTCCACCTATCTACACTTCAGAAGGGAACTCAGTATTTCCAAACTCCAACTCAGAAGCTAGTACTTCACAACAACCACGCCGATCTCAAGGGCTTCTTGATAAGAGAGAACGCGAACAAGGTCATTTATGTTAATTATGCTTTAATGCACCAAATTCAGCAAATTCCAGAGCCATCCAACTACAAAGAAGCTCAAGGCCAACTAGAGTGGGAAGAAGCTATGAAAGAGGAATTGGATGCAATAGCAAACAACAAGCCTTGGACATTAGTTCCCAAACCAACCAACCATCAAGTCATAGGATTCAAGTGGATATACAAAGTCAAATACAAGTTTGATGGCACTCTAGATAAATATAAGGCAAGATTAGTCGCTAAGGTTTATAAGCAACAACATGGCATAGATTATGAAGAAACATTTTCCCTGTCTTCGTGATTCACAACCATCAGAACTATCTTAGCACTCAGTGCTCACTTCAAGTTGCCCATTTATCAATTAGATGTCAAAAGTGCCTTCATCAATGGCGATCTCCAAGAAGACGTATATGTTGAACAACCTGAAGGCTTCAAGATCAAAGGCAAAGAAGATCAAGTCCACAAGCTTCACAAGGCAGTTTACAGACTTAAGCAAGCTCCCAGGGCCTCGTATGAGAAAATTCACAAGTTCTTTGAAGACAATGGATTTCACAAAAGCAATGCTGATGCTAATATCTATATCTATCAAAAGGAGTTCTTAGTAGCCATCATCATTCTCTATGTAGATGACTTGATCTTGACAGGCTCAAATGAAGAACACATCCAGTTTATCATCACACAGCTTCACCTTGAGTACTCTATGACAGATTTTGGATTACTACACTCCTTCTTGGGTATGGAAGTTTGGCAAACAAAAAAGGTATATTCCTATCATAAAAGAAGTAATGCTCTGACTTACTTTCTAGATAACGGACGAGTGTCGCTCAGTTTCTACAGCACTTGATCCAAATATCAAGGTTACATTGGAGGACTCATTATCACTTGTGGATGTGCATACCTATCGGTAGCTTGTTGGCTCATTACTCTATCTTGCGAAAACTAGAAGAGATATTGCTTATGCAGTTGGTATATCCAGTCAGTTTGCACACCAACCTCATCAAACTCATTAGGATGCTGCTCAAAGACTACTTTGATACCTTGCCATAACCCGACATCATGGTCGTTGGTATAGAGGGGGCATCGAACTCATCAGATATTCAGATTCTGATTGAGCTGGTGATCTTGATTCTTGACAGTCTACTTTTGGGTATATATTCTTGTTTGGCTCAAGACCTATCTCTTGGGCAAGTAAGAAGCAGCCTACAGTTGCACTATCATCTACCAAGGCCGAGTACGGAGCATCCAGCTTTGTAGCATGTGAGGCCATCTAGCTTCGACATTTATTATCTGACATTGGTATTTTGCAGGATACTCTGACATGTGTTCGCACGGACAGTGAGTCAGCCTTGGCTATCGCCAAGAATCTAGTGTTCCACGCTCGGACCAAGCACATCGAGATTCACTACCACTTCATTTGCAAGAAGCTCATATCTCACAAGATTACTCTGGAGTAGTGTACCTCTCAGGAGAACCTGGCGGACATGTTCACGAAGGCTCTACCTCCAGTACCACTTCAGTGCTTCGTAGACCTCAGCAGCATTCCGCTGCTCCAAAATGGAGTTGAAGAGGGGGTGTTGACGACATGATTGCGCCTAATTCATCTACATTTCTATCCACATGAGTGCATCTCCATTTTGTATCTAGGAGGCACTCCATTTCTAGTCTATTTCCATTTCATATTGTATTTCCTTTGTATTTGGGTACCTTGCCATGTGCTTCTACCAGTTGTATTCATTCTCCTCTCAGGAGACGCATCCCATATATGATGTACTTTTGAGAGCCCCTCCCAAATCTATATAAGGAGGGCCTCTCCCCAAATTTGTACTTGGTTAGAAGCTTGAGGAGCCTATTCCATGCTCTTAGCAAGCTCATTTCTAATCCACATGAGTTTACCCATTTCATAGTCCACTCATTTTGTTTCTCACACATTCTTTGTTTTGTGAGAGTACTTTACTTTTCATTTTGCTTCCGCGTGTGTACTCTCTACAGATGGTACATTGTAGGCCCACACCTTGGAAGAGAAAGGCTGAGCTGCATGGAATGAAGTCATAGGGTGTATGCATCATGAACGTGGAATGACAAATACAATGATCTAAAATATAAGTCCTCAGACTTGATGTGCCAAATGAACAAACTATGCTCAATTATGGCAATGAATATACAGTTGATGTCACCAAGTGACTTTGAATGGTACGAAAAGAATTTTGTTATAGTACAGATCACCTAAGAATAAATATAATTCTTGGCTATGGTGCAAGAAGATGCCCTTCAACTTCTATTTGGTCTTTGTGGTAGGATCTTCACTTCACTTTGGGTCTCCTATCTTTGTAGGTCCAAAAGCTTTACTTCAAACACCTCTCTTTACTTCAAAGGCACGCAATAACCTGGAGAAAATATTATGTGGGGTATAATCCTTCACTTTGGTCTTCAAACTCTTTTTCCTGACTAACTTTTACTTCAAATGATGAGAAATATGGACCTGGAGAGAACCCACTGGGATAAAATCTTTACTTCAGTCTTCGGTCTTTGATCTTCAAACTTTCATCTTCTCAACAAATCATGGGAGTTTGGAAAACTAATCAAAAAATTTTCTCTTCACTTTTCTTCAAATCATGAGCCCACATGGAGAAAATGCGCGCGAAAACTCTTCACATTGTTCTTCAAAACTTCTTCTTCACTTCATATAATATCTTGAATGGTACTCTTTAAATCATGAGAATCCGGAGAAAATCCATGGGGAAAATCTACACGTGTACTTTAATTTGAATGGTACTTGTCAAATCATGAGATAACCTAGAGCGAATCCATTGTAGAGAGAAGATCCACAGGGGGGGGGGACCATCATCAGTACTGATAGAAATATCATGAAACTTCCATTTATATTTATCGACTTTAATATCCGTTTCTTTGAAATTCCATATGCAACAAGTCAATGTTTATATGATTACAAAAAAATCCAACCCAAAACAAAACCTTTTACTTTCTTTTTCTAAGGACCAATCGGCCATAAAATCCCTTGGATCCCCTTATGCTATTACATAGTTCTCTTATGGGAATGCTCATTGATTTGTTAATCTTGATTTGTAGTCTTCATACGATTGACACAAAACCCAATAAGGAATGTCTTTTGAACGATTGTGGATGTGTATGCAACGAACTAACTAACTAACTGACTAACTAACTAACTAACTAACTAACTAACTAACTAACTAACTAACTAACTAACTAACTAACTATATATATATAGCCCACAATGTTATTTTATATTATTTTTCTCCCCACAATGTTATTTTTATTCCCACTATGTAGCCCACCAATCACAACACAAAGTTGAATCACCCAGAGTATCTATCGCATTGTATGCAATCTCTTGAGTTTTTGGACTGGCATAAAATTGGATCAAGTGACCAAGGTCCTTGAGGAGCCTTATTCTCTTTATCCAAATTTCTCTAGACTTTTCAATATTCTCCCATTTACCTACACTTTCACTAACATTCGGGCAACTTCAATTTCCAAGTCTTTCTCTCGTTTCTGATCTTCGTCATTGGCCATATCTCTATGCATGTCTTTCTCTCTCTCTCTCTCTCTCTAAACAAGTAAATTAATTTATCGATTCACGAACACCTCTTCTTCCTTTACACATTTCTCTCTCTCTCTCTCTCTCTCTCTCTCTCTCTCTCTCTCTCTCTCTCTCTCTCTCACTCACACACACACACACATCCTTTGTTTGCACAAGTTCCATCGTTGTTTTAGCACACCGCCATGTGCTTCTCTCTCTCTCTCTCTCTCTCTCTATCTATCTCTCTCTCTCCGAGCTCATCACCTCCACATCATCATCCTGTGTGCGATCAGTCCTCCTCTGTTCTCCGTGTTCTATAGGACTTCTCTCTTTTTTCTTCTCTCTCTCTCTCTCTCCCTCTCTCTCTCTCTCTTTTCTAGTCCATTTTTGCACTTTTTCTTTACTACCTCTATTGTTTTCTCCACCTCTCTATCTATCTATCTATCTTTCTATCTCCCTCTCTTTCTCTTCTCAATTGATATTTCTCTATGTCTCTCTTCATTGTGGCTGGCACTCTATATTGCTCCACCTCTCTCTCTCACTCTCTCTCTCTCTCTTGCCCCCCTCTCTCTCTCTCTTAAACAGTGAGCTTGTTTTTTGTAGCACAAGCATCCTCATGTTTCTCTCTCTCTCTCTCTCTCTCTCTCTCTCTGGATTCTTCCATGTTTGTGTCTCTCTACAGTGCCGCGATCTCTCTCTCTATCTATCTATCTATCTATCTATCTATCTATCTATCTATCTATCTATCTATCTATCTATCTTTTCGAGTGATTCTGTAAAGCAGCGCCAACCTTCATCTTCTCTATCAATCCTCTATAGCGCTTGTTGCTCACTCTCTTTTTGAAAGATTTCGGGATGTGCAAGCACTATTGTGCTAAGCTTTGCCATTAGAGCTTTTTTTTTAGAAAAACAACAAAAGGTATAAAATTGATGTAGAAAGAAAAGAATTACAATAGGACCAGAGCCACTACAAAAGGAGAGGTCCTCCTAGTCACAACCAGTCCCAGAATTACAAAATTTGAATATCAATATAGTTCTATATCAAGTGTGACATGACCATCCTATACATAGTATTAATCTTGAGGAGTTTGGATCTCCAAGTATTACAAGGGTTATTCCTAAGAATCATGAAGGACTCACAGTGCTCATAAAGAGGAGAAACATTGGGTAAAGCTTTGTATTGAGCAATTGGTCTCCTAGTATCCAGCAAAATGGGGAAGTTCTGGTCTTTGGAGAAAAGTTTGTGGTTCCTGTGCTTCCATACATACCACAAGATGTGGAATCTTAGCATTTGCCATAGAAGGATATCCATGCCATTATCTTCACCAAGGATAATGTCTCTACAACCAGGAATTTTGATGCCCATATTGGTGCAGCTCCATGGCATAATATTCCAGTACCTTTGAGCCCCCTTACACTTGAAAAAGAGATGCTCAAAATCTTCAACTTGACCTAAGTGGCAACATCTCCCTACATCAATTTTATACTTTGTAGCCTTGCTAGTAGTCCAAATGACCTTATGGAGAATATGCCAAAGCATACAGGATTGTTTGTTACTATAGGGGAAGGACCACGTACATTGGAATCTTTATCTCCATTGCTGTGGCTTCCAAGAGACCTTCCATTTACTTTTCAATCTATTACTGATGGCTTTGACACTTGTTTGAGAGCTTCTGTAATAACAATACATGTCCTCAACAACATCTTTAATGTGATAACCTTCTCAAAGAGTCCCTACTTAGCATAACTAGGAGTTTCAGCTTCTTGGCCTTGATGATCTATTTATATGACAAGCACAAATTGACAATTTTCATAATATAATTATCATCTATTATCAAACCATCCCTAACAAGATTCATCCAGTTGGAGTATCCTCCAGTCTTGCATTTATTCATTCTAATGGAAAGAGAGTCCTTATCAACCTGATCAAACCAACTTTTCCATAAAGACTCTTGCACAAGAAAGGAATTATTATTAGAAAAATAAATAGGTAAAGAGTAGCAATCTTTAAATTTCATCCAAGAAGTCCAAAAATTGCATACTTGGATACTCCCTTTCGGCATAAACACAGTGGGAGAAATCATATCCTAGAGATGAAAATTAATTCAATTTTTCTTATTTCTTATATAGAATTTACCAATATTCCTCTTGATGAGGCAAGCCCAATAGTCTTCAGAAGAAGCAGACCTTACAATCCACTTGGCAGCCAACTCTGTGGCGATCCTTGTTGGACAGATCAAGCCTAGGCCACCTTCTTGTTTTTTCATGCAATAAGTGCTCTAGGAGACCTTGGGAATCTAAGAACTGTTGGGAAAGATGGATGGATGATCCAAGAGACTGAGTAGGTACTGCTAAACCTGCTTTGTACCAGCCCTCTTTCAAAACACATAACTTTGAAAGTAAAAAACTCAAGAAAACCTTCTATTTTAGTCTTGACACGTGCTCAATGTTTTGCTCAGTGTGACCAGCACAGTAGCAATTGATAAACTTCCTTCTAGGAGTATTCAATTAGCTTAAGAAGCTACCATTTTCAAGTGGAATGATGTAAAATAATGAACTATGCTAAGAGAAATCAATTTAGAAAGATTTGGTATACCCCCGACTTTTTAGGACTGTAGCAGAGATAGACCAGTGAGCACCTGGATGATGATTTCTCTGAATTGGCTAAATGAAATCACTTCAAACTTTGTCAGCATGCAGATGACTTTGAGCTGAATCCAACAAGATTTGAATCACTAGATTTGGTGGAGTATTGACTGAGATATGCCCTTGACAGGTTGAGAGACTTTGGAGTAGACAAGTAGTGAACACAGAGATGAATGGTATAAATGTATCTATAAATTAACACTTGTATACAATCCCATTGGCATGACTAGCATTGCCTAATGGTGTAGAGAGGTGTAGGCTATGATGTAGTCCTCACACACACTCAGTTACAGTAGAATGAAGCTCGGGAGTGATCTCTCTTGCCCGTGACTTTTCTTGGTTACTTTTATATGTGATGAGTAAGAATTTGAATTCAAATTCAAATTCTTGGCCCCCTATGATTATGCTCCTAAAGGTTTGGAGATATTCTCTCAATCAAGTGAGCTACCTTTTTCCACGAATCACTTAGGTAGTTGATTACAAAAGATTGTAAGTCAAATTGACTTTTACAATGAGATAAAGTGGTAAATACCCACTAGCATATGTTCCTATGGTTCTTCATTTATGTAAAGTCTTCATGATCTTTTCCAAGACAAATGTGTAGGCTTGTAATTTACACCAACAACTCCCCCCTCAAGCCAAACATTTTGGCTTAAGTCTTCATCTTCAATCTTCAATTATATACTGCGATCCAATCATAGATTTGAACCTGCAAAGTTTTGTTCCATCCAAAGCTTTAGTCAGCAAATTTGCACATTGCATGTTTGTTGACACATAAGTCAGTTGAATATCTTTGCTTAGCAACTTCTCTCTCACATAATGATAATGAAATTCTATGTGTTTTGTCTTAGCATGATAGATAGGATTAGCTGCAAGATGAAGAGAACTTGTATTATCTCCAAAAATAATTGGAGGCCTAGTATATAAGCTCAATTTTGTATACGAAAGCTTAATCCAAATTGCTTCTTGAGTGGCATTAGCTAGCCCTCTATACTCTGCTTCTGTAGAAGATAATGCAACAGTTGGTTGCTTCTTTGCAGACCATGAAATTGGTTTGTCACCTGCAAAGGAAATGTATCCAGAAGTGCTTCTCCTATCATCCTTGCATCTTGCCCAATCTGCATCTGAATAGACTTTTATATCATTATCTGAAGTGTAAGGAAAATACAAACCATGGTTCTGTGTACCCTTGAGATACTTCATCATTCTCTTAGCAGCCTCTAAGTGAGGTATCCTTGGCTTGTGCATAAATTGGCTTAGCACACTAACTCCATATGCAATATCAATTCTAGTTAAGGTAGCATAGTTCAAGCTACCCACCATTCTTTGATAACCTGTAATGTCTTGGACTTCATCACCTTCATGGGCACTTAGCTTTAGGTTCACCTCCATTGGAGTGCTTGCTACTTTAGCATCCTGCAATTGAAACTTCTTCAACATATCCTGTACATATTTTTTCTGAGTAATGTATATTCCTGAATTGGTATAAACTAATTCAAGCCCTAGAAAATACTTCAATAATCCAAGATCATTGATCTTGAACTCCTTCATCATCTCTCTTTTGATGTTTGTGATCCCATTGACATCATTGCCTGTAATGATGATGTCATCAACATAAACACAAAGATAAATTACCTCTGAGTTACTTCTCTTGATGAATAGAGAAGTATCTGCCTTGCTCATGATAAATCCTTGGTCTTGGAGGTATGTAGTTAGCCTGTAATTCCATGCCCTAGGTGCCTGCTTCAATCCATATAAAGCCTTCTTCAATTTACAAACATAAGTTACCTTCTTAGGGTCTTCATAGCCAGGAGGTTGTGACATATAAACCTCTTCTGAAATCCATCCATTCAAGAAAGCATTCTGGACATCCAATTGGTACATGTTCCAATTTTTTGATGCAGCCACACTAACCAACACTCTGATTGTTGGCATCTTGGCCATAGGGAAAAATGTCTCCTCATAGTCAATGCCTTGGGTTTGTGCAAAACCCTTGGCTACCAATCTTGCTTTGTACCTATTAATTGTGCCATCAGAATTTCTTTTAAGCTTACAGATCCATCTGGATCCTATTACCTTCATGGAATCCTTCTTAGGTACTAACTCCCATGTATCACTCTCCTTGAGTGCTTCAATCTCCTCATCCATAGCTTCTTTCCATTGTGATTTGGTGATTGCTTCTTCATATGAACCTGGTTCTTCATTTGACAAATCCTTGGCAAGATAAAATGAGTGTTTAGTAACAAGAGATGTATCATACCCATATCTGATAGGTTTTTTGCTTTCTCTTTGAGATCTTCTTATTGCTTGAGTTGAAGATTCAGGTATGTCTTCAAGCTTCTTCATCTTCATTTTGCCTTTGGACTTCCATGTCTTGAACTCTTCAAGGTTGGTCGTATCTTCATCATCTGAACTTGAGTCCTCATTCTGAGTAGGTTCCTCCTTTGCAAGTTTTGGAAACTCCTCTTCCAAATCATAGGGTAGTTTGACCTTCGTGCATTCATTCTCATACCAAGTATCATTCTCATCAAAGATCACATCTCGGCTTACCATAAATCCCTTATTGGTAGGGTGATAAAACCTGTAACCTTTTTTATTTAAATCATACCCAATGAAAATACATTTTTCAGCCTTTGGATCTAGCTTTCCTCTTACCTGTGAGGGAACGTGTACATATGCTACACATCCAAAACTTTTACAATGATCTAATGATGGTCTCTTACCATGCCAAGCTTCATAGGGTGTCATACCATCAAGTGACTTTGATGGTAACCTGTTTATGAGATAGGTGGTAGTAGAGACACTCTCTGCCCATAGATAGTTACGTAATTTCTTCTCATTAAGCAGAGATCTAGCTGTCTCAACAATTAACCCATTTCTTCTTTCTGCTACCCCATTCTGTTCAAGAGAATACCTTGTGGTTATTTCCCTTTTGATGCCTCTGTCCTGCAAGAAGTCTTCAAATTCATTTGAGAAGTATTCACCTCCTCCATCTAACCTTAGCCTCTTCAAATTTCTTCCTGTCTGATTTTCAACTAATGCAAGATATTGTTTAACGCAATTAAATACCTCATCCTTGTGCTTCATGAAATATAATACAGTCCATCTGCTATAGTCATCAATAAAAGACACATAGTACCTTGAACCTGAGACTAAGGGGTCTTTGCTAGGTCCCCAAACATCTTTGTGTACTAGCTCTAGGTAGTCTTCATGCATATATCCTTTCCTTGAGAAGGGTAACCTGTGAGACTTACCAAATTGACAAGCACCACACTTGTAAATCATGTGTTGCTTGGATACATTAGGTATCCCAAGCACACATTGGTCCCTACACATTTGCTTCAAGGTCCTTTCTCCTATATGTCCTAACCTTTTGTGCCAAATCTCAAGCTCTGAAAGTGTTTGATCCTTATAACTGTAAAGTGCAATATTCTTTATGTCTTCTAACTCAAAAGTGAAAGTCTACCTGATTTTTCTCCTTTAGCTATCCTCTTGAATCCATGTCTTGGGTCCTCCACAAATGCTCCATATTGATTGAATCTGACCTGCAACCCTTTCTCTACAATCTGACCCACACTCATTAAGTTCTTTGTAATTGTTGGCACATAAAGTACCCTGCTCAATAAATTCTGATTACCATCACAAGTTTTAACATTACCAACTTTAACCACTGAATGCTTTGTATCATCACCTGTTTGGACTTGGTGTTTACCTTTTGATTCCTCAAGATCAGAGAGTAGTGCCACATTACCTGCCACATGATTTGAACACCCTAAATCAATGTAAAATAAGTGATCATCATTTGTACCTGACTTTGAAGTCATGTTCATGATCAAGAGAGAGTCATCTTGCTCCTCTATATAATTGATGTAGTCCTTTCTGTTTCTGAATCCTCCTTGGTAGTTGCCATTATAGTTGTTGTTGTAGTTGTTGTTGTAATTGTTGTTGTGGCCTTGATGATGGTTGAACCTTCCTCTTGACTGTGAGTATCCACCTCTTTGGTAGCCTCTTTCTCTCTGATTTTTGTAATTCTTGTAACACTCATCTGTGATGTGATTTGATAAACCGCAAATGTTACATGGTGATGTGTTATAGGGTCTCCCCCTACCTTGCTTACCTCCTCTGCCCCTATCTCTTGAAGATCTACCTCTCCCTGCATAGTTGGCTTGGGAGGTAGAGCCTTCATCTTCCACCTTCTTACTCTTGCCTTTATCCTTAGATTTCTTATCAGTGTATAGGGTAGAAGAGTTGTTACCTTTGGATGTATGTCCACTCTTGGTGAGCTTTGCTTCATGTGTGAATAGTTGACCCATGAGAGTTGTAAGATCTGGAGTGTGCATGTCCATGTAGAGATCCATTGCAGTGGTGAAGCTTTCCCACTTGTCATCAGCCTTGATTCCATTGATTACTTGCCTCACAATCTGTTCTTCTTCAATTTCTTCTCCTATGCTTGCTAACTCATCTACAACATCTTTGATTTTGGTCACAAATTCTGAAACAACTTGCTTAGGTTGCTTCCTTAGTGTTGTGAATTCAATCCACAACTGATTTTTCCTAGCCCTTGCATTAGAGGAAAAATATGATGACAAGGTTTCCCAAGTGTCTTGGGAAGTCTTGCAATTTCAGATATGTTGTAAAAGAAAGTCAGATATAGAGTTGAGTAAATAAGACCTTGCCAAAGCATCCTTAGCACACCATGTGTTGAGTTTTTCTTGTTCCTCCTTGGTGGGTAAACCTCTTGCTTTGAATGAGGGCAATTCCTCATCTCCTGAGATGTATCCATAGAGACTCCTTCCTTGTAAGTAGGTCTTTATCCTTAGAGACCAAGCTTGATAATTGTTCCTGTCCAATTTGTCAATAAATGAAGGAAAACCATCTCCCATTTTACCTTATTTGCTCTCATACCACTATTGGGAAAGATGGATGGATGATCCAAGAGATTGAGTAGGTACTCCTAAATCTGCTTTGTACCAGCCCTCTTTTGCTTCAGACTTGATTAGTAGACTTCCTTAGCTTTTAAATGACACCAAGAAATGGCCTATGTCCTTTGGGAATAAAGTGTGCAATGATTGATTCAAAACAGATAACTTTGAAAGTCAAAAACTCAAGAAAACCTTCTATTTTAGTCTTGACACCTGCTCAATGTTTTGCTGAGTGTGACCAGCACAATAGCAATTGATAAAATTCCTTCTCGGAGTATTCAATTAGCTTAATAATCTACCATTTGCAAGTGGAATGATTTAAAATAATCAAACATGCTAAGAGAAATCAATTTAGCAAGATTTGGTATACACCCGACTTTTTAGGACTGTAGTAGAGATAGACCAGTGAGCACCTCGACAACGATTTCTCTGAATTGGCTGAATGAAATCACTTCAAACTTTTTCAGGATGTAGAAAAAGGTAAGCTGAATCGAACAAGCTTTGAATCACTGAATTTGGTGGAGTATTGACTGAGATATGCCCTTGACAGGTTGACAGACTTTGGAGTAGACAAGTAGTGAACACAGAGATGAATGTTATAAATGTATCTATAAATTTACACTTGTATACAATCCCATTGGCATGACTAGCATTGCCTAATGGTGTCGAGAGGTGTAGGCTATGAAGTAGTCCTCACACACACTCAGTTACAGTAGAATGAAGCTCAGGAGTGATCTCTCTTGCCCGTGACTTTTCTTGGTTACTTTTATATGTGATGAGTAAGAATTTGAATTCGAATTCAAATTCTTGGCTCCCTATGATTATGCTCCTAATGGTTTGGAGATATTCTCTCAATCAAGTGAGCTACCTTTTTCCAGGAATCACTTAGGTAGGTGATTACAAAAGATTCTAAGTCAAATTGACTTTTACGATGAGATAAAGTGGTAAATACCCCCTAGCATATATTCCTATGGTTCTTCATGTATGTAAAGTCTTCATGATCTTTTCCAAGCCAATTGTGTAGGCTTGTGATTTACACCAACAAGAACCACCCCACAGGAATCTTCTAGCAAGACAAAGAGCTTGAGACATTTTCTTTTTGATAGGCTGCCAACAAGCCAAAGAATAGGTTAGAGAAGGCAAGATGTAGTGTTTTAAAACAAAAGTTCTTTGAGAGATGCTCTGCTGGAAGTCAATCCGTTTAAATATCATATTTCTAAATTTTCCTAGTAACTAGTTCCATCTTTGTTCATACATCACATTAAACCCCATAGGAATACCCAACAATATGAATATGGATCCTTCCTTGATAATCTCACGACCTGCATTCTTAACACAATCGAGAATCATACCATTAGAAGCAAAGAACCTAGTCTTCTTGTTGTTGACCATGGATCCAGTGGCACTGCAAAAAATCTTAAGTCAATTAAGAAAAGATTTGGAAGATAAATCATCAACTCTAACGATCATGTTAGTATCATCAGCAAACATCTAGAGGCGGAGGTGAGAGGGGGAAATAGGGATTTCAATACCATGAATAGTACCCTGTTCCACACAATCTATCACAAGCCAACCTAGAGTAGCACTACAGATGACAAGAAGGGGGGGGGGGGAGGGGGGGGGGGGGAGGACAACCTTGTCTAATGGACCTACAGAGCTCGAAGGGGGTAGACAAGTGGCCATTCATGGAAATTCTAGAGTGGGCATTCCCAAAGAGAATACTAGTGTACTTAGTGAAAATTTTGCCAGCCCCAATGTCATGCAAGGATTGAAGGATGAAATCCCATTCCACTATATCAGAAGCTTTGTTGAAATCAACTTTGAAGAAAAAGTTATCTAAACTGGTCTCTTTAGCAAATTCAAAACCTTACCATAAAGATATAATGGCATCCAATATATACCTACCTTTGATAAACCCTTTTTGTTTAGGAAGGATAATGTTGTCCATCAATGGACTTAAGCTTCTAGCAAGGGAGGCTACATAGATTTTATATAAAGAAGTTAGGCAAGAAATTGGTCTCCAATTGTTGAGGTCATCCTTAGGTCCTTTTTTATGAATGTGTTTGATCACTCCAGTGTTAATGAAGGTAGAGAGAGTACCTCTTCTAATGGCTTCTTGTTAGAGCAAGAGAATAATGGGCACCATAGTTTCCTCAAGCTCTTGAAAGAACTCATTGGGAATAGCATCATGACCAGGAGACTTGCCGGGCTTCAATCTACTAATGGTTTCTCTAACCTCACCGGTAGAGAGGGGGAGATCTAGAAGGGAGGCCAGGCAAGGAGGAATCATTTTCTTCCTTTTGAAAGAAATATATGCTCTCAAATTCCGGATGTTCTTCCCTCCCTTAAAAGGTGTAGAGAAAAAATTGGTAAAGAACCCAAGGGCCTCCTGCAAGTTATCCTTAATACAAGTTGCATATCCACCAAAACGTTTTTTAAGGATAGGAATAAAATCTCTAGTTTTCTTCTTTTTCATCAATTCAAGCTTGTGTTTATTAGGCTTATCAACTTTCCAAGCCCATAGTTCTCTAGACATGACAAGGGCACTACTAGCCAAGAGGTAATCCTCATACCTAAGTCTTTCCTAAAGCTCATGGACCGTCTGACTAGCAACATAGTTACAAATATTAGAACCCTTGATGCTCTCAATTTCTCTCATAATCATCATCCTTCTAGTACTTCTAGTAGCCTTGGCCTCGCTTTTGAAGAAGGTAAGCACCTTTTGAATATCCTTGATGGCCAACTCCCAAGCCAAAAAAGGGAAGAGGGCACTGGTAAAGTATCTTTTCAGGATTTCTTCCACCTCATTCTTGACGATAAGGATTTTGAGCAGGGATGCATCCAAATGAGGCCATCTTGCTCTATACTCAGGGTTATTTTTTAGCATCTTAATTAGTAGGGGAGAATGACCAGGTAGCTCGAGCGAAGGGTCAATGTCACAACTATGCTTCCACAGCTCTTGGAATCTATTCACATTAATGTAGAACGTGTCCAATCTAGCAGAGCAAAAATTACTACAATCTGTATTAGTTCAAGAATGCCCCATTTTCACAAAAAACTCAAGCAAATTGTGATTCTTGATCATTTTAAAACAAGCCTCGTTTTCTTTGATAGAGATAACATTATCCCTATTCCCAGATCTATCATTAGGTTTACTAACCATATTAAAATCACTCATAATCATAATATCACCTCAAAGCTTGGCAATCTCATCCCAACATTTAGATCTATTAGAAGGATTATTAGGTGCATAAACACTGATTAGAGTGTTGATATATTTAGGTAGTGATGTGTGTGAACACTCTAGGACCGCCGGGGCACTTTTTTCCCTCTTCAGGAGGTTTTTTTCCCCCGGCTTGTATATACGCCTATTGCCCTAATGGGCTACTTATCTTTGTACATTCTCTAGTAATACATTCAGTCTTGTGTGTTGTGCTCCAAGCTTCTTCTTCTTCCTTGTGCTCTTCGCGTGCTTCCGCAGACGTCTAACTCCAACAATTGGTATCAGAGCAGGTCGTTGCTTCTTCTAGGGCGCCGTCGACACTCCTCCGTTTGCAGTCTCAAATTCGCACAAAATTTTGTTTCGGCCTCCGAACGCACTATCGCAGTGCTTGTGCAGACTATTTCGTCCTTTTGTGCCAAAGGTATATACCAGTTTCTGTTCGCCAGTTTAAGCGTCTCGAAGTCTGCTACAAGTCTAGCAGAACTCGTTTGGGCAGTTCTGTTCAACTTTTTGAGATACAGTCAATTTTCTGCATCAAGGTATTTTAGTCACCGGCCATGGCTGAAAGCAGTGATGTATTCCGTATGTTGGCTGTTGAGGATAAGTTGGATGGTACCAACTACCCATTATGGGCTTATATGATGCGACATGTACTGGTTGCAAAAGGATTGTGGAACATTGTGCAGGGTGTTGAAAGACGTCCTGTTACACCTGTAACGACAGGTACTGCAAATACAGGTGTTGGAGCTGATGAGGATGGTGTCGAAGATGATATTCCACAGATTCCTGTTCCTGTTGCTGTTTCTGTTGCACCTACTGCAGAGCAGATTCGTTGGGATGGCAGAGATGCCCAGGCACATGCATTGATAGCTTTGTCTGTCAAACGTGCCATTATTCCTCATATTCGCTCTTGCAGAACAGCAAAGGATGCTTGGGATACACTTACCACTTTGTACCAGGCTAGGAATGAGGCTCGTGTTGCTTACCTCCGAAAACAGCTAGAGAGTGAGCACATGAATGAAGGTGATTCGATGGACAGTTTTCTTACAAAGATCAAAGACCTGAAGGAACAATTGATTTCTGCTGATGAGGTTATACCAGATAGCTCACTTGTGCAGACCGTTCTGAATGGCCTTCCTGATTCATATCAGAGTTTTGCCTCTACTCTTCGATTGATGATGAAAGGCAATCCGAATGCCTTGTCATTTGAGGAATTAGTCTCTATTCTGTTGCAGGAAGATCAGTCCAGGCAGAACAGGTCCATTATGCGTGTTGCAGATCAAGCTTTCCTGGCTAGTCAGAAGGGCAAAGGAAAATGGAGCTCTTCTACTAGTAAGCAGAAATCTGCAAATGCTGCACAATCGAAGAACCAGGATAAAGATGAGAAGAAATCAGAAAAGCAGAAATTGTTCTGCAAGTACTGTAAAGGAAATGATCATATTATAAAGAACTGTCCAAAACTGGCTGCTAAAGAGGCAAAGAAGAAAGAGGCTGGAATGGTTGTTGCAGAGGCCTCTACACCAAAAACAGAGTCTGCAAATCTTGTGCAGGAAGAAGAATGGGCGTTTACTACTGTCTGCAGTTTTGACCCATCTTCTCATGATCAGTGCATGTCTGCAGTAGACTCAGATGTTTGGTACTTTGACAGTGGGGCGACCAAACATATTACCTCGCAGCGCAGTTTCTTCTCTTCACTCGAGCCTGCCCCTACAGGGAATACTGTCACATGCGCTAATAACTCCTCTTATCCTGTTATGGGAGTTGGTAAGATCATTCTGACTACTGCTGATGGTAGTTCTTTCACTTTGTCAGATGCTTTATTTGTGCCAGAGATCAAAAAGAACCTGTTATCAGTTTCTGCATTAGCCAAGATTGGCTTGGTTGTGAAATTCGTTGATGACAGGTGTACAGTCCATGATCTCTCAAATGGCGATGTGATTATTGCTTCTGGCATTTTATGTCGTGGGCTGTATAAGCTCATAGACTATGAAAGATCCGTGAATGATTCGGCATGTGCAGTTCATGATTCTCAGGCTATGTCAGATGCAAAGCTTTGGCATGCACGCTTTGGTCATCTGAATTTTGCTAGTTTGTTACGCCTGCAGAAATCTGAAATGGTGTCCTCCTTGCCCAAACTTGAGGCACCTGGAAAACATGTTTGTGAAGGCTGTATTTTGGGCAAAATGCAGCGTTCTTCCTTTCCAAAAGATGGTTCAGTTCGGGCTATGCAGAAATTGCAGCTTGTACATAGTGATGTCTGTGGTCCTATGCAGACACCCTCTTTTGGAAATTACCTTTACTTCGTGACTTTCATTGATGATTTTTCCAGGCATGCATGGGTATATCCACTCAAAGCAAAGTCCGAAGTGTTCATGTGCTTCAAACAGTTTTTGGTTTTGGCTGAAAATCTGTCAGCATGTAAAATGGGCACACTCCGTTCTGATCGAGGGGGGGAATATATGTCTTCAGATTTTAATGCATTTCTGGCTGAACGTGGGATAAAACACCAGTGTACAGTGCCGTATACACCTCAACAGAATGGAGTTGCTGAACGAAAGAACAGGTCACTCATGGAGATGGCGAGGTGCATGGTCAAAAGTCAGGCTTTACCACATAGTTTCTGGCTTGAGGCTGTCATGTGTGCAGCATATGTACTGAACAGGTGTCCCACCAAAGCGTTGCAGTCCATCACTCCATATGAGGCTTGGCATGACCGCAAGCCATCTGTTGCTCATCTGCGTGTTTTTGGTTGTTTGGCATATGCATTAGTGCCTGAACAACATCGTAGAAAATTGGATGATAAGGCAGTAAAATGTATTTTTGTTGGGTACAGTTCTGAAAGTAAAGGTTATCGTCTGTATCATCCACAGACTAAACGCATTCTGGTTAGCCGTGATGTTGTCTTTGTGGAAGATGCTATTCAGCCATTGCTTTCATGTACTAAGGAGACATCTGTTAGCTCCAAAGACATGTATGATACTTTGATGCCTCTTTTTACAGGTGGACAGGCTAGCGCTGGTCCTAATGAGGCAACTTCTCAGCCTTTGCAGGTTTCATATGATGATGCATATCATTCCATTTCTGATGCAGATTTACATGATGCACTTGTTGATGAGAGAGCTGATATTGAACAGGCAAAAACTATGCCAAAATGGCTGGTGCAGACTTTGCGTGACAGCAAATTAGATGCACCTTTGTCATATCGTACTCGTTCAGGCTCTCATAGTACCTCCTTTGCATCAGATTGCTATGCTATGGCTGCATCTAGTCTCTGTGATGAGAATAAGCCTGTTTCTTTTGATGAAGCACAAAATTCAGAAAATTGGATGGCTGCTATGCAATCTGAATATGATGCTATAATGAAGAATGGTACATGGTCTTTATGTGACTTGCCTCCTGGCAAGAAGGCCATTGGCACTAAGTGGGTATACAAGCTGAAGCGTAAACCTGATGGTACAGTTGACAGGTATAAGGCTAGGCTTGTTGCAAAGGGTTATGCGCAGGAAAGAGGCATTGATTTTGATGAGACCTTTGCACCTACATGCCGTATGACTACTGTTCGGAGCATTTGTGCACTTGCAGCCCATCATGGTTGGAATGTACATCAGTTGGACATTAAAACAACATTTCTGAATGGTGACTTGCATGAAGAAGTGTATGTTTTTCAGCCCCGTGGCTTTGTGCAGAAAGGGCATGAAAACCAGGTGTGCAGGTTAAAGAAGGCGTTATATGGTTTAAAGCAAGCACCACGTGCTTGGTATGAGAAAATACATGCCTATCTGATTGCACATGGTTTTGAGAACAGTCCAACTGAAAGCACCTTATATGTTAAGCGTGCTAATGATGTGCTTCTGATCATTGTTGTCTATGTAGACGACATGCTGCTCACTGGTCCTCTTGAGAAGCATATTGCTGATTTCAAGGCTGATTTGCATGCCTCATTTGAGATGTCTGATTTGGGGCATTTGCATCACTATTTGGGCATTCAGTTTATGCAAGTTGATGGTGGAATGGCTTTGTGTCAAACAAAATATATTGACACATTATTGCAGCGTTTTGGCCTTGAAGATTGTAAGCCTATTGCCACTCCTATGGAGACAGGTTTACGATTGAGTCATCATGATGCTGGAGATGCATTTGATGCTGTTCTCTATCAGCAGGCCGTTGGATGCTTGATTTACTTATGCATTACTCGGCCAGATATTCAGTTTGTTGTCTCACAGATGAGCAGGTTTATGCATTGCCCAGGAGTCACGCATTGGAAAGCGGTTAAGCGCATCTTTCGCTACTTGAGTGGTACTCGGCTACTTGGGTTGTTTTATCCCAAGGGGGGATCACTACCGCCAGATTTGCATGCTTTTTCTGACTCAGATTGGGCTGGTTGCTATGACACTCGTGTGTCCACCAGTGGTTTTTGCTTCATGCTTGGTAGCTCATGTATATCTTGGTTGAGCAAGAAGCAGCCTACTGTGGCCACTTCCAGTTGTGAGGCTGAGTATAGGGCAGCTTTCACAGCAACTGTTGAGTGTGTGTGGCTCAGACGCCTTATGGCTGATTTGGGTGTTGGCCAGTCTTCTGCCACCACCATCTTCACTGACAGTCAGAGCGCATTGGCAGTTGCGAGGAACCCTGTGTTCCATGCTCGCACTAAGCACATTGAGGTGCATTATCACTATGTCAGGGAGAGGTTCTGTGCTGGGGAGATCAGCTTGGCATATGTGCCCACGCAGGAGAACATTGCAGACCTTTTCACGAAGGCTCTGCCTAGGGAGAAGTTTGAAGCTTTCCGCAAAGCTTTGGGCTTACTTCCTTTTGTGGAGTGATTTCCACATAGCTCGGCACTTCCTTATACATGAGTGCCAGCTCCTTGTTCACCGCATCACTTCCAGGGGGGATTTGTTGATATATTTAGGTAGTGATGTGTGTGAACAGTCTAGGACCGCCGGGGCACTTTTTTCCCTCTTTAGGAGGTTTTTTTCCCCCGGCTTGTATATACGACTATTGCCCTAATGGGCTACTTATCTTTGTACATTCTCTAGTAATACATTCAGTCTTGTGTGTTGTGCTCCAAGCTTCTTCTTCTTCCTTGTGCTGTTTGCGTGCTTCCGCAGACGTCTAACTCCAACATAGAGTACATTTAATAGGGTCCTTACACATAATGCCAACCCATTGGTCAGCAGGACTAACCAACACTTCCTCAACAAGATGATTGAGATTAGAGATAATACCAATGGCTGAACCCGCTTGCCCTTTTGATTGGTAGTATACCAAGAATAGTTGCTAGACACCAACTTTAGATTGGTTGGAGGTTGAAACCCCCAACCTTAAGCTCTTGTAGACCAATAAAATCAAGAAAAAAAGAGCAATATTTCATCCAATTATTAAGAACTTTCCTTCTTACTGGGTCAGAAAGCCCTTTGATGTTAAGCGAGACTACCGAATCCATAAGTCAGAAAACACAACGACAAGCTTTATGTTTTAAGATTCTTGGGGGCCTTAATCACAGATTGGGAGGTTCTAGCTACCTCTTTCCTTTTTCATTTACCTCTCTCTTTAGCAAAAGACAAATCTTTATTAGTTAGCATATTAACATCATCATCAATAATATGCTCAGTGGGGATTGTATTCATCTGATCTCTATCATATTGATTCAACTAATCATTGAAAACTTCATCTGCAAATGGATTATTGGATATCCCTTCAACTTCTGACAAGGAGAGATCAGCGGAGATACCTAAGAGATTTTCATCCTTTTGGTTCTTCTTTTTACCAACCTTTGTCCATCCTTCATTCTCTTGATGTACCTATTCAACAATCTTTTTGTGCTTGTTAGAAAATCTTGAGGTATCAGATTGGTTACCTTCTGTACCTACAAAAGTATTGTTAGTTATATCATCTAGCACTTGGAAAGGATTAGAGATAGCTTTCAATAAAGTTTCAGGTTTAGCACCATAGTTAGAGGTTCTTTTCTTTACTATATTAATTGATTTCTTGTTGCTATTCTCGACTTTAGTCTACTCCCCTTTGGGATTATATTGGGCTTGAAGGCCATCTTTATCATTACTCCTATCTTGCTTCTTCGCATTCCTTGTCAAGAGTGGGCACTCTTTAATAAGGTGGCCTTGGTTGTAATGGTGTAAACAAGCATTAGGAAGGTTCTTATAATGGACTTTTTGTTCATTTAATTTGCATCCTTCAGAGTTCTTGAGGATAAGAGAGGTCTTGACACTCGTGGACGTGTAGATTTCTATTAATAGTTGAGGGTCCCATTTAGGGTCAAATCTGTTCCTGGGTTTTTGTCCGATAACTTTACCTAAAAGGGTTCCCATTTGTTCAATCCTTGGGTAGAATTCTACAAGGTAATCTGGAAACTCAACCCAAACTGGCACTTTAGTTGGTTTGGGTCCTCTAGGATTAAAGCCCAAAAAGCACTTGAAAAAGGCTATAGGGGTATTCCTCATAATCCAGTTACCTTCAGCTATGATGTGCATCGCATTATCAGCACTTTCAAAAAAAAAAGGGAAAAAAATTATTAGGAAGATATTGGACATGCTTCACACTCAGGCCTCTACTTTCCCGCTTAACTCTAATCCAACTCTTAAGAACCTCAAGAGCAAGCGGGAGGCCATGGCACAGGCCTATGACTACTTTTTTAGACAAGTGGTTATTCCAATTTTCGAGCTCTGAACTTTCAATGGTAAACATACATTTATCTATGTCTATAAATTTAGGATCAAGGTTGATAGCATTCAACTAGAGGCCATCATGGACATCTATAGCTAACCCTTGGTCAACATCTATTTTCTCTTTCTTCTTGAGATCTTGAACAATAGAGTAGGTTTTAGGGTTGCCTTGAAACAGGTGACTATTAAACATAGGAAAGAATCCTTGGTTCTTTTCTCGTCCATCAGCCCCTCTTTGTGTAGGGCTCAGATCCTAACCTTGCATTACTTTGGGACTGGTGACTTCTATGACTGATACCGAGGTTCGTTCGTTGATAGGGCTTTCAAACATAGGGTTAGTCGACACCCTTGCACCCCTTTCATGTTCAGCAATAGGTTGGACATTCCAGCCATACCATCCCTTAGCGCATCTTGGAGGGACATGACCCTACGCGCGAGGAGGAGTACACCATGAAGAAAGCGTCCCCCCACCCAAGGGGATGCTCAAATTTTATTCCCTGTATTCTCTATTGCAGAGTTTGTGATGAACTTCTGATGTTGAAGTTCGCGAGATAAAGACTCGACTGGAAGTATGATCCATGATGCAAAATGATACGCTTTCTAGATAATTTTAGCTGTGATCATAAGACCAAATGCTAAAAACGTTTCACCACCAATGTCAATTAGTGTTGTTGTACCATAGCCCATAGATGAGTACAACAGCTAGATAATCAAATAAGTGCCCTCTTTCCAATTGAATTTTGTGTTGCCTTCATCTGAAGTACATTGACACTTGATTGTTCAAAAATCCTTTGGCCGATCAGCTTGAATTTCCCAATACGGCTCCACTACGAATCCCAGAGTAGGAAACTAACAAGGGCCATAACTGAGAATGAGCCTTTTATCATTCTCTAAGAAAGGAAATATGAAAGAATCTCCCAGTAACATTGTCTGATATTGTGTGAATGATGTCCCTATTCGCAAGTCGATCTCCTGTCTAGCGTCAATAGCATCTGCAAAAAGGGGATCTGCCAAGTAAGAATTTGAGCAGCGTGATGGATGTCCCTTTCGATGATTAAACTGAGGGTTGGAGGACCAACATATTTCCACTACTTCATATGCAATGTTTTCACCTTCACGGTCACAATCAAGCGAAAGCACAAGCCAACAGCACCGCAACTCTTTTTGTAGGGGCCTTTGCTATCAATTTGCCATAGTTCTCTGTCAAAATTTGAACTATTGCACCAAGGTTTCCCTTTATTTTAGGAAGCTTTTCTAAGACACATATTGTTTCGATTGCTAGATTCACAAGGTTTTGAAGACAATCTATTGCAACTCCTATCCAAAAACTTTCATCCACGTATGAAAATGTTATTTTCGATGCAGAAACTGGATGGAACCAGGTTGGCGATAAATCACAGAAAGGAGAGACACTAAAGGATCTAGAACAAATATTTTACATTTTCACATAATTCTTGTCCTCTTGTTATATAGTTCTCTGCTGTGCTCTCTTATTCTTTCGACCTTGCCCAATTTCTCTCTCTGGCTGCACTTTGATCATCTTCATGCGTTTCTCTCTCAATAAAATATTCTCTTTCTTTTTTCTCTCTCTCTCACACACAAACTCAAACAGAAAGCATGAACATATAAAGGCAAAACATGAAGAAGAAATGAATGAATAAGAGAAGGGAAAGCACACCTACAGAAAAGATCCATGGGGAAAGACAAATGAGGATTGGATATCTATTTATAGGTTTCCCCATAGGACTTATCTCTAGAATCCTCTAACCTCCCTTTTGATCCTTTTCTATTTCCAGAATCTTCTTCCATCTTCTTTTTCTTTTTTTTTTTGGAAAATCCAATCTTTTGTTTCTATTTTTTTATTTTTCCCTTTTTAATTTTCTAATTTTTCTTTTTCTATTTTTATTTCTTTTTCTTTTTTCCTTTTTATTTTTGACCAAGGGTTTTATTTGGTTTCACACCTATATACAAGTTTAATTAAATTAAAGGCTTAGACTTAGCATAAAAGGCAAAACTAAGGTTCCAACCTAGGGTTTCAATCAAGGAAGTTAAGCTTTGCCTATGATTAAGGTAAACCACATCAAGTAATGGGTTTATTTACACTTATGGGCTAAAATCCTAGGGTTTCTAAGGGTCAACCCTAGGGTTTTAAGAGTTACATTAAGGTTTTTGAAGGGGTTTCAACCAGGGTTTCGTGGGTTTAGAGCTAGGCTAATAAGTTGTTTACAAATATATACGTCTAATCTAAAAAGATGGCATACTTTCTCATAATTATCAAATCAATCAAAACAACTCTCTATAGTCAAAAACACCATATCATAGCAAAAAAAACATTGAAATAAAATTGAAAAGAAAATCTTGATGTACACTCCCTTGAGGGATTTTCTCCTTGACACCGCCAATCGTAGAAGATAAGTTTTATGTATATCCAAGTGGAGTATAGGAAGCAATAGGAGTGGTCTTAAAAAAGGATGTAAACACATCCCCCATGCAAGCATTTGCAAGCAAAGTGATGAAGGACAATGAAAAGAGGTTTACAAGTCTAGAGTAGCTCATGTATGCTCACATGTTTGGTGTACAATAGTTTAGGTCTTATCTCCATATGTGATCACTATCTCACATGTTCTCCATAGGTCTTATCTCACATGTTCTCGCTATAGATCACTTATTTCCATATGTGATGCAACACATGAGTATCTTATCTAGAGTAGAAAAATCGGTTCTTGAATTACAAGAATATGGGTACAATTTTATAGTAGAGGAAAACACTAGAGAAAATCTTATAGATATGTTGACCTATATAATATGGAGAAAAGGAACAAGCAAAGAGGCCAAGAATCAAGGGATGCAAGATGAAGAAGAAGTTCAAGGTGCAAATACCCTATTCTTTGATGGTTCTTACAGGAAGTAGGTTGACAAAGTAGAACCAAGATTCATAATCTATGATGAAAATAATAACCTCGTCTCCAAGAATGGTATGAATCTCCCAAATTCACATTCAAATATTGGAGCAAAATATGCACCATTGTATGAGAAAATACAAGAATGGATCAAACATGGTATTATGAGGCTAATTATCAAAGGTGATTCAATGCTACTAATAAAGAAATTGCAAGGTAATTCGTGCTTTAAAAGGGAGAACCTACTAGCATGATCAAAAAAGGTAAAGTGATTATTATAGAACTTTGCAGGAATTCAGATATACCATATATTAAGAGCCTAAAAAGGGAGGCAAATTCATACGAAAATGAGAAATTTGAGATTCTAGTGGTAACATTTTTGGAGATAGACCTCTGCAAATGCACACAAATAGCACAAGGAAGGAGAAGAAGCTTGGAGCAGAACACACAATACTAAATGTATTACTAGAGAATGCACAAAGATAAGTAGCCCATTAGGGCAATAGGCGTATATACAAGCTCAAGGAAAAAACCTCCTAAAGAGGGAAAAAAGTGCCACGGTGGTCCTAGTGTGTTCACACACATTACTACCTAAATATATCAACAAATCCCCCCTAGGAGTGATGCTGTGGACAAGGAGATGGCACTTATGTATAAGGAAGTGAAAAGCTATGTGGATATCACTCCACAAAAGGAACTAAGCCCAAACTTTTACCGAAAGCTTCAAACTTCTCCCTAGGCAGAGCCTTTGTGAAAAGGTCTGCAATGTTCTCCTACGTGGGCACATATGCCAAGCTGACCTCCCCAGCATAGAACCTCTCCCTAACATAGTGAAAATGCACCTCAATGTTCTTAGTGTGAGCATGGAACAGATGGTTCCTCGCAACTGCCAATGTGCTCTGACTATTAGTGAAGATGGTGGTGGCAAAAGACTAACCAACATCTAAATCAACCATAAGACATCTGATCCACACACACTCAACAATCATTGTGAAAGCAGCCCTATACTCAGCCTCACAATTGGAAGTGGCCACAGTAGGCTGCTTCTTGCTCAACCAAGATATACATGATCTACCAAGCATGAAGCAAAAGCCACTAGTGGACACACGATTATCATAGCAACCAGCAATCAGAGTCAAAAAAACCATGCCAATCTGGTGGTATTCATCCCCCCTTGGGATAAAACAACCCAAGTAGCCGAGTACCACTCAAGTAGCGAAAGATGCGCTTAACTCCCTGCCAATGCTTGAATCCTCGGTAATTCATAAACCTACTCATATGTGAGATAGCAAACTCAATATCTGGTCGAGTAATGCATAAGTAAATCAAGCATCCAATAGCTTGATAATAGAGAACAACATCAAATGCATCTCCAACATCATGAAGACTCAATTGTAAACTTGTCTCCATAGGAGTGGCAATAGGCTTACAGTCTTCAAGGCCAAAATGCTGCAATAATGTGTCAATACATTTCGTTTGACACAAATCCATTCCACCATCAACTTGCATAAACTTAATGCCCAAATAGTGATGCAAATGCCCTAAGTCAGACATCTCAAATGAGGCACCCTTAAAATCAGCAATATGCTTCTCAATAGGACCAGTGAGTAGCATGTCGTGAACCTAGACAACAATGATTTGAAGTGCATCATTAGCATGCTTAATATATAAGGTGCTTTCAGTTGGACTATTCTCAAAACCATGTGCAATTAGATAGGCATGTATCTTCCCATACCAAGCCCCTAGTTTTCATGCCCTTTTTGCACAAAGCCACAGGGTTGAAACGCATACACTTCTTCATGCAAGTCACCATTCTGAAATGCTATTTTAATGTCGAATTGAAGTACATTCCAACCATGATGAGCTGCTAGAGCACAGATTGTACGAATTGTAGTCATCAACAAGTAGGAATAAAGGTCTCATCAAAATCAATGCCTCTTTCCTACGCATAACCCTTTGCAACAAGTTTAACCTTATACTTGTCAACTGTACCATCAGGCTTACACTTTAGCTTGTATACCCACTTAGTCCCAATGGCCTTCTTTCCAGGAGGCAACTCACATAAAGACTAAGTATCATTCTTCATTATAGCATCATATTCAGATTGCATAGCAGTCATCATATTTTCTAAATTTTGTGCTTCAACAAACAAAATAGGCTCATTCTCATCACAAAGACTAGATGCAGACATAGCATAGCAATCCGATGCAAAAGAGGCACTATGAGAGCCTAAAAGAGTACAATATGACAGAGGTGCATCTAATTTGTTGTCACGCAAAGTTTGCACTAGCCATTTTGGCATAGTTTTTACCTTCTCAATATCAGCTCTCTAATCAATTAGTGCATCATGTAAATGTGCATCAGAAATGGAATGATCTGCACCATCACATGAAACCTACAAAGGCTGAGAAGTTGCCTTATTGGGACCAACACTAGACTCTCCACCAATAAAAAGAGGCAACAAGTATCATACATGTGTTTGGAGCTAAGAGATGTCTCCTTAGTACATGAAAGCAATGGCTGAATAGCATCTTCCAAAAAAACAACATCATGGCTAACCAGAATGCGTTTAGTCTATGGATGATGCAGATGATAGCCTTTACTTTCAAAACTACACTCAACCAAAATACATTTTACTACTTTATCATCCAATTTTTTTGCGATGTTGTTCAGGCACTAATGCATATGCCAAACAACAAAAAACACGTAGATAAGCAAGGAATGGCTTGTGATCATGCCAAGCGTCATATGAATTGATAGATTGCAGCCCTTTAGTGGGACCCCTATTAAGTACATATGTTCCACACATGACAGCCTCAACCTAGAAATTATGTGGTAAATCCTGACTCTTGACCATACACCTCACCATCTCCATGAGTGACCTGTTCTTTCGTTTAGCAACTCCATTTTGTCGAGGTTTATATGGCACTATACACTGGTGTTTTATCCCAGGTTCAACCAAAATGCATTAAAGTCAGAAGACATATATTCCCCCCCTCAATCTTAACGGAGGGTGTCCATTTTACATGCTAATAAATTTTCAGCCAAAACCAAAAATTGTTTGAAGCGCATGAACACCTTGGATTTTATCTTTAATGGATATACCCATGCATGCTTAGAAAAATCATCAATGAAAGTCACAAAGTAAAGATAATTTCCAAAGAAGGTGTCTGCATAGGACCACAGACATCACTATATACAAGTTGCAATTTTTTAGTAGCCCAAACTGAACCATCTTTTGGAAATGAGGAACGTTGCATTCTACCTAAAATATGGCCTTCACAAACATGCTTTCTTGGTGCCTCAAGTTTGGGCAAAGAGGACAACATTTCAAATTTCCGCAGGCGTAGCAAACTAGCAAAATTCAGATGATCAAAGCGTGCATGCCAAAGCTTTGCATGTGACATAGCCTGAGAATCATGTACTGCACATGCCGAATCATTAAAAGATCTTTCATAGTCTATGAGCTTATACAGCCCACGACATAAAATGCCAGAAGCAATAATCACATTCCC